>DWQK01000563.1:0-19937 GCA_018231225.1 Noctuana stator
CTTGTGTTAAAATCATGTTATTTCACATATTTTTGACAAAACTGAAGTATCTAGTCAGCCTAAGGAATTAATTAAAGGGTCATGTTTCACAGGATGTATTCGGGAGGTATATATTTACATAGTAATATTATATTTTATCCTTAAAAGTAATAAAATCTTATTTATAACGCTTGTAGGTATCGTCTGATAAGATCTTATCACTGGTGGATATTGCAGCGAGATAAGTAAAGCATAAAATTTATTTATCCCAAGTGGTATAAAATTTTTTTTTTTTAGTACAATCTTGCAGTCAAACTCTACAGGATTTAAGCACTATAGATAGAAATAAAATTTAAGGGAGGATTGTAAAGCGTAGGTGTTTACGCGAGGTGCGAAGCAAGGCAAACGCAGAGCGCATCTCCGCTCACGCTAAATATAGCGCGCTTATCGTTGACTTACTATGTAAATGACCGCGACATACCCGACACCAGCGACCAGCTGCCGCTAAAACATACCCACTGGACGCGCCACGACCGGTACCAGATTCAAGTTTAATTTTCAGTAAGTACCTATGTCCAGAATTGATTCACAGTCACGGATATGAATTACTTTACGTTGCATACGCTGTGGCATCGTTACGTCGATTTTATCCTTTATCGCTGATCGAATATGTAAAACTTCTTGGAGAACCTCAGTTAATTTCTTCCCGTTTTTAGCTTCAAATTCCTTAGCGTTAAAGATTAGATAAAGCTTAATTTTTTTTTCCTCAAATACAGACACAGATAAATACAGGCTAAATATGTATCATAAAATATTTATAGCGATATTATCTAGGCTTTGTATGTGTGAAGATAAAAAAGAGCGCATGAAGCATCTAAGTTGCTCTAAATATAGAAGTTTGTTCCAGTTCAAGGGTAGTCGATGGCGTGTGTTTGTAACCGTAACATAAACAAAACAAGTTTACTACATGTTTAGAGTATGTTGACCCACAATTATATCGCCATTACGTAAGACTGCTCCACGGCTTGAATGATACCTGTCTAGAAGAAACATTTCTAACAAGATTTACCTTCTTAAATCTATTAGTCATGCTTTGTTTTGCTTTCGCACATAATAAACTGCAGGTACCTGTAGGTCTTGTATTTAAACTGAAGAAAAGGAAAGTGTTATTTAAATATCTAAATTGTGTATTACATCATATAAAAAAAATCAAGAAGCATGAGTTTTTACGTAAGAATGAGATTGGTTCATATTAAAAGAAATATGAAAAATTATGCGGCTGTGACTAATAAAAGAATTTTTATTCAAAATCTAATGCATATTAATGTCCCGAACTCAAAATAAAAGCATAGTAAACGTACTTAAAGCAAACTCCTCAGATAATAATATATGTCTGACAATCGGCTTTCTATTGGTACACAGCACACAAGGGTTCGTTGTTTAATAGCGCTATTAAATTAATGACATGTAACTGTTATAAAATGAAATCCAACCTATTACGAGGCATGGCGGACGCATGGTGTGTGGAGTATCTTTGGAGCTGCGGCGGCGCCGCGCCGCTCTGCTTAATTTGTTTTTGTAAGACTTCACGCAGGGATCGTACACTTTGTCCGATGAATAACATACCATTATATTCAATTAGGTCAAGCCAGTGTCAGTAGAAGACGTCTTCCGAGAACAATCGGGGTACTCACGTCCTTGTAACCAAGTGCTTTTCTTTCTCAGAGTGCTTTATTACGTTGAGATCTGGAATAAAATAAAGTATCATCATCTTTTAGCGCTGTTTCTTATAAATCATTGTGTTGACAGCTTCACATGCATTATATTATTATTGTAATTTTGCAATTTGGTTTAAAGATAATGTAAAGTGAAAGTAAACATTACGCGATAAGGATTAATGAAGTTGTTTTGTTTAACTGAAATTGTAAATATATTTAATTTTATCATCCACAACAGTGGTTTGATGTAGCCAGCGTAACAGTGGCTAATTGGCTTTCATTACAAACATTAATGAGAATTTTTTCAAGTGATATTCGTTTATCAGATTTGTTATCAGTATTCTAACATTGCATATTCCATTACGGAGCGGTCACGTCGTTACAGTCAACGAAAGTGCGTGTTAATTGCTTACATCCTTTCCTTTGTTGGTGTATCAATTTATATACTAAAAATAGCGTCTGTCTGCCCCTCGAGAACTGGGACCGGGCCTACGGTATAAAGTGCAGTATTGTGCATTTAATGGACAACGAAGCCACATAAGATGGGAGAGTTGAATTTGTTTATTACCCTCTTCCTTATTGAGAGCGTCTGCGCGAGATAGCTCTCTTCCTATGAGTCACTAGAAAGTTATGTTCTTTGGCTAACTCGGTTCGCATAACTGAATGGTATACCTGGCTGCAACCTCGTGTGGGAGGACCTGCTGCCACGGCTCTGTGGGATATACTCGTACTGAACATTATTTGTAATAATTACATTTTATTACAAAACTCAGTTTAGTAGCGCTAACAGTTCTGGCGCAGATTTTATTTTTGTGGGTACTTAAGAATAATCGTAAAAGACAAAAAGATAATAAAAGATCGTAAGTAGACAGAAGAAGCCAATATCACTGTCGATGGCTTAGATAAATAATAATGTTATATTTTTACTGACTAATTTTAAGTTTTATGTGGAGACAGAGTTATTTATTCGTATGAGAACTGGATATCCGGTTGCAAGAATGTGCATTGTTTAGGGAGGTACATAATGCATTCTTAAGAAATTAGCAAACGGTAGGTACTTATTTTTTTCTTAGTAAGTCCAACATGGCTTTGAAATCTATCTAGTGATTCTAGTGTTAAATCATGGGATACAATACTCCCTAAATAGCTTCCAGAACTTACACATAAGACCTAACTGTAACTTTCTACGTAAGCAAAATATTTTGTTGTAAAACCAGGAAATCCTCTAATATCTGGAAATCCACATAAGTCACGACCATCTGGCAGTACCACAAATAACAATGAGGAACGTAATACGAGTAACAGATCAGATAATAACAGAATTCAATCTCGGTGTAAATTTTCAAATGTCTCTTATGTAGTTTTCTCGGTAGTTGGTAGATATCTAATTGATATCAGAAACAAGTTGTTATTGTCGAAATAAATATTGGCTGGCAACATGTATATTAGATTTAGCTGACGTGTTCTTTTTGGAATTACAATATTCTTTTTTAATAATATGGATCTTTTTATGATATTTTCTTTTTTATTGATAAAGTTATAAAAATATTTGTTCAGAGTAAAATTGGTATGATGAGGGTACTTTTAATCTCCCCATCGAATATATTATTATATTATTTTTATGTACCTACTCGTATGTACCTATGTTATAATTATGTTCGCCAGTGGTATGAGCTCCGTAAAATCGAAACTGACGCATGTAATTAATGAACCATCAGTTTTATTTTATCTCTAAGTCAATCAATCATACCTACAATGTACCTACTTTCATTCAGGTCATCGCAACAGTATCTGGCATATTTCGTACGTAGTTATGGTCACTGTCGGCATGCCCGACATCGTTTAATTTGTAGAACAATCGCAAGAACAATTAGTATGACTATGCGTCACGTACGTATTCTTGCGTACACATTCAGACTGGCGCTGATGAGTCAACTTAACTTATCTACTTACTGATATTGACTCAGCCAACTACGGATTTACTGAAATGATAGGACCATGTACATAAAATAGTCTGTTTAAATTATAGGAATAGTTCTGATAACTTAGGGGTAGCAAATTATAAATACACAGTGCCCTTATAATTATAAAGGGGGCTGTTATATCAATAGTAATTATTGACCTTGCCAGGTGTGGCGCGTGTAGAAATCGAACTGATGATTCATGTCGCGGCGCAGTCAACTTAAATTATTTTCCATTTTTAAAGTAATCTATTTTATAAATACTACAGTGTAAAGCTAAGAGATGAGACAGAAGTTGTGTTGACCCCAGGACACATGTCGTGGACGTGCTTGTAAAATAAAATCCTTGATAGCAGCAGATGCGGCGGGCGCGGTCTCGTCGGTTCGAACGCCGGTTGCCCGTGGGCACATTGTTCGCGAAGTCAATGAACTTACGAAAATGCTTCGTCGCTCATTGTGCCCATAATCGAATCATCTCTCCAACTCTATATTCCAGTCCACATGTCGCATTCCCTTAATTTCGAAAATAAAAACGAGATTCTTGATTCAAATTCCTAAAGCCGAAGTTTAATCGAGGTTCCACCGTACCATTAAATCGAGACAGCTCTTATTCACTTCGAACCCCGTATTAATTAATTGCGCACGATCTATAATCTCTTGATGCGTATCGCGCCAAAGGAATTGGTACCTACTGCATTTACTTACGGCTAGTTCAGACTGTCTTTCTACTTTATCGTCATCTATTAGTTGATAGCTGGGTAAATTGAATTGGAAAAACCCGTGACTCGATGTTCGCATGAAAAAGGGGTGTGGTTGCGTTGCGACGAGCTCAGGGTGTCGGGCTGTCGGCTCGGTGGTGCGTCGGCGAGGGCGCCGGGGGTGGCCGGGGGTGAGGTCGCAAGTGCTCGGGTAATGTCTGGCGGGGCGGAGGGGGCGCACGAGCGTCAGATCAATACGGCGCGTCCCCTATCCCCCGCCGCCGCCCAATCTCCGCAGGCCCTACGTCTTTCGACGCCAATGCTTTTTTATAGCGCCCATTAACCATGCTCTTCGATAAACGTATGAAAGTATGTGTTCTTGTTCTACTACTCCTAACGGTATTTTATACGATTTGTTTGTTGTTTCTGTTTGGCTTGTTGTCTGGCTTCTTAATTTTCGCTGCTGTTATACCTATTCATAAATTGTTTTGGCATTAAGATCGATCGACATTCAGATTGGGCATTTAGAGACATCGCGTGAGCTTAACCATAAATCACTTGTTGAACGTTCTTCAGAAAGTAATTTGCATTTGCATATTTTGAACAACAAAGACTGAGCATTCAATTTATTATTGGGCCCTTGTTAAAAATAGTTATAAACTAACTTGATTTACCTATAAAATAGGAAGGTTCGCTGATTCAAATTTCCCTTAAAACAAGAACTGTCGAGTACGCAAAGGGACACTAAGGCTTGCACATAATAACTAGTTAATAGGTAGTTTTCTTTGTTTCACCTTATAGACCTCACATTCTTGCGAGTTGATGATGGTGTAATTGTGCGTATTTTGCAAAAGCGTTATCAAGACAAAGTTTTCCAGCAGGTATATGTTGCGCAATTTAAGTTACTCTAAAGTTAAGTAAATTTGGGCGTCACCCAGTCACCATTGTCACCGCAATTGACAAAGCATTCAACTGGAAAAGTACGTCTCCGCCGATTGCGCGCTACACTTGATAAAAATTCCAAAACCCGTTCAGTAGCCGGTGTATAATCGATACCCATAAAGTATATTACACATTCCGTGCAGACAAAAAGTCTGCCGAACCTTTTTTGGAAGTCTGTTAAAATTAATACGTTGGTAACAGACTGCTCTAAGTCGCTCAAAGCAAGTTGCGGCCACGGGTACATCGCAGACGTGTTTAGAGTACAAATTCCGGTATAGAAGTCGTTGCGGATCTATATTTAGTGAGAAGGAAAGGCTCCCTTGTGCCGCCTGCGACCTGACGTGCGCCCTTATATTTCATGCTCCAACGCTCAAATTTTTTTGTGCTTCCTGTCCCTACATTTGGTATCCAACGGACACTATTATGATATTCTGTTTATGAGCAACACCGTCACGTTGGAAGTAGAGTTTTTTTTTGAGCCCGCATACGCCAGAGGGCTAGATTCATTTACAGGATTATATATAATAAACCATTGTGTGGTACAAATTTGGGCCTCCCTTTTTCATACAGCGTTAATGAAGTTGGTCGAAGTAAAAGTACAGTGGATAATTAGGTCACTTATTTTTCGGAAATGCAACTTCTTTATCTGTGACGCATATTTCTGGAAAGGTAAGATTTGTTGATTAGATTTGTTTCCGTCGAGTGATAAAAATATATTGATAGCGGGTGATTTCTGTTTAAGAATTTGAGTTAGTGCAAGTTTTACGTACCTACTTACAGAATTTTTGCATTTCACATTAATTTACTAACGTTCGTTTCCTTTATCGCTAGATTTATTGAGTGGTTATAGATTGACTGATAAGCAGATTTAACTCTTAACAGAGCTCTTTAACTGTCAAGACGGTAAGCTAGGTATAATAGAAAATACTTAGAGTAATAGATTCTATTCGAGCAATAATTTAAACAATAACAAATGAAGACTATTATAGACATGTACTACATTATTCTAGATACGTACTAAGTAGTGCCTTAAAAGTACTGGTTGCTGTTTAGTAGCTGTAAAATTGATACCTTGTCGTCATTTTAAATTAGTTAATTCACGAGTTTAATTTTATCTGAACAAGAAAAAGGAAATCTACATTTATCGTTCTTATCACGTTTCGAATTTCGAAACTGTTTAGTATGCTCGGCGTTCAAAGGAAGCACGACTAATTCGATTACTGGCCCAAAGACTGTTATTTTATAAATAATATTTTGAGGGTGTTCTATTAGATTTTCCCCAATTTACCTGTTCTCTAATAAATTATACTCAAACGATTTTTTCCTAAAATTAAATGAATTACAAAGTTGATTAAAGATTGAAGATAAAACTTAAATAAATTATAACCCCTAAAATTATACCTAATTAATTACTGTAAAACAAAACTTTCATCAATCTTTATTAATGAAAAATTAACGTAACTTAGATGCTGGAACTTTTCTAGAACGATAGGTTACTGTCCGTGAATGAAACGGTAAGCTTTTGAAAGTGAAATTTCTTCGACAACCAATGGAAGTCATACAGTAATATCTGTTTTATATCTTCTGTTACAGAGCGTCCATTATTTTAATATTTTTATGTGCGCACGCACTTTCAAACTAAGTGCTCTCTACAAACCTTATCGTCAGTTTATTAGTCAATGTTGTATTTTTTTAAATTAAGGTTGGTCTTAAGGTAGTACCTACTTTTTTTTCAATCGAGTCAAATTGATTTAGGTCGTGCTCGTATGAGTGCTTATACTAGATTAGGCAATTGGTTAAGTAAAGTCAATACGATGTGTAGAAATTGCTAACAGTTTAGTTCTTGATGATTCCCTGGAATTGTAACCACGCAGGCATGCCTGCGGTCATTAAGTATGCTGGCATTTGTAGTGTCAAGTCACACGTGGCTGGCCAGCATGGCTCATCACAGACAGATCGGAAGCCGATAGCGTAGCGTCGTCACGCGTGTCATATTGTTTTTCATTCTAACCGGCACCCAACCGCTAGCCGGATACTAACGTGACTTTCCGAAAGCATCGCTTCCGAGATGTTTACATCCAAAATGGGACGAGAATTGGTTAAGGATTATGCATAACAGTCGTTTCCTGTTTATTATCATACTCGTCTGCTTAATGTTTCGTTAAAGTTAAGGCTAAGCGTGAAAGTTTATTCACATGGATTGTTGTTCCTTGAGTTCTTTATTCATTGTTTCTTAACAAAATGCTACTATAAAGTATTATAAGAATCGGTTGAATATATTTTAGTATATATAGATAAAATAATAAACAAAATAATAGAAACAGATGCAGCCAACATTGAATAACAGATAAATACCGCTCATCGTTAAAAGTCGAGAGTGCGGAGAGTTTTTTCCGCCGGCTTTTTTCTCCAGGCCTACCTTAGTCAATAGGGCGCCTAAAGCCGATAAACTGTGTTATTTGACGTTCATCGAGTGTATACAAATACCTAGCTTATGATGAATAAAAATGTTTTTATTTTTATTTTTAGTCTTGAAGTAAGCACTTGACTATTTAAGTAATATTGAGTGAAAATGCATCAGGATATAAAATATATTAATAGAATATAAAACACTGATAATTGATGCTACGATTTCCTGCGCCATTCATAACATAGCACGTAGATAGTTTGCTAACTCATCGATGTGTACTTACAGAATACAAATGAATCAGAAAGCACGCGAATAAGGAAATTCCATTCAGTGCGCGCGTACTAGAAGCATGAAAATATAGTGATATACGAGTATATCCAAATAGCTATTATATTACACGACGAAAATAATACATCAAAGCGAGAAAAGTAGAATTAATTGAGTATGACATCACTTATTCCTGACTGCGAAGCCTGTATACATTTGGTCGGAGATGTCTGTCTGAGACGTACTCCTGTGGTACAGGGTATACACGAGACGGGGAAGGGAGGGGGAGCTAGCATTGATCCGTTGCGAGCGTACCTTGTCTAGTAAACGCTTAGACTATATCTTTACGTACCTATACATTCAGCCTCCGTTCCTTGGAAGACTTTTATTTTTATCATTTACACAACGTAACATAGTATTTTAAATTGAAAATGAATTATTGTAGACCTTTGATAATAAAATGCTAGAGGTCATTGACTTGACATTAGATTTATACGTATAGACTTAATTCAAGAACAAGACAACGAGACAACGACTAAGAGGGACTCGATGCGATTCGACTCGATTTAATAATAAGACATAATTTTAAAGATTTTATTACTACAAAGTATAAAGTTTAGGAATTCCATGCTGTCATAACTTAATTTGAATAGTGCTTAATGGTTATCGGTTTAAAAAATTTAACTTAAAGTATGACGATAAGCGCGCATAAGTATGAGCAACGTAAGCCACAAGAAACATGAGTGCCAACGGAAGAAGTGCTAAAATGTTGTGTCCCGCCTCGCATTACAATGACTACATTGACTACCGTGCACGCACCACTACAAGATCCACACATTACATTATGCATGTCGATTTAAGAGGAGTTTTACTTTATATTTTCATGCGCGTATTCTATATAGAGAGTATCAAGTCTTAAAATCATTTACTTTTTTAAGTATTGTACACAAACTTTATTAAGCCTATCTAACATCCTAGTTAACATCTGGAAAGGCAAAAATTATTAGTGCTTAAAATTGTAATCAGTAAATAAAGTAAGTCAAGTGCACACCAAAACAACGTAGGGATTTCGCCGAAGCGCACTGGAACGTGACGCCGACATCCGACTTAGGCAAGTTCCTTGTCAAGTCTAAATGCAGCATGAAATTTAAGTGAATAAAAATTTTGAAATATTAATTTAAGTAGGTACGTATCTATTTATAGCTAAGTTCAGCAGGTAAATTATAATGATTCTAAATTTGCTTGTTACTAATTAATGCGTAGGTAACCTACGTCGAGGGGCTTGTACGTAATATTTTTATGCGGTGCGAAATAAATGTGACTCAGGCCTGTACCTGTTTTTCCCTATATTGTAGGGAGAGACCGCCTAGTGATGGCACAAAAAATCGTGGCAGCCAAACCAAAATATTTAGAAGAACTTTCCATAATATTATATTGTTAAATAACACTTACAACCTAAATACCAAACATAGTTGCTACCTACCGCCAATGTAATTGTGTAGGTATGTAATTTTACTTTATTAATGTGGTTCATTGACGCTAGTCGGAGGTCAAAGCAGTTAGTTTCCTAGTTAGTGCCTATTCGCGTGTCTGGCGTAGCGTGCGTCGTTAGTACAGGCGTCCCGACGAGGTGGCGGCGTCGCGACACCCGCTGTCGCCGACAAGTCGCGTTTCCAACCCTGAATGCAATTTTAAATTACCTACTCCGAACTGGGGTGCAGAATTTATTCCGCATTAAGTTTAATATAAACTGTACTCGTACGTGAGGGAGCGCTAATGCGAGCTAAGAACAATTTATTCAAAATAATTCTTACAACAGCAACGCGTATCATTTGGCTGCTGCTTAATAAACTGGAAAGTTATTTGAATTGCGTGAATAGAAATCCCACGCAATGCATTAAATCGCATTATCACCTAGATAGGGTTGTGCATAATCGGTTCAACGGGTTCACCCCACGAGCCCTGATTCAATTTCATTAATTCAATTATTGGGTACACGGCGAGATGCGTTTTTATTCATTGTTGTAACGGATATTATTTCAGGCCAGTCGGGGAAATGGTAGGCAATTAAGATTAGGAAAAGAGGACAGGGTTGTCGACTATATTACAGTATTTCTGCGATTGGTGGTTTGGGAATTTAGGCGGTGTTATCGTTTCAAGGACTCCGGTAAGTTAGGCTTAATGTCACGCAACTAGAAACAAGTGAATAATTTAACTAGAAAGTTTGACACGCGACGCAACATACCAACTGGTCAAACTATGATAAAGGGGAAAAAACGTGGCAATTTATTTTTTAGTTTGACATAGTTAGATATTATAAGTAAATAGTATAATAACTGAGTAGTAAAATTGTAATTTAGATTGTTATAAACCTTTTACATGTCATGTGCATGTTTTGTGTGATGTTTAAGTTTGTTCATAAGCAAACAAAACTATACTTTGATTTTTTTATTTGAATTAATAAAATTACAATATTTACCGTTCCGGCTGTAGAAGTATCAAACTGTGGAAGTAGGTACCTTACTTGTCTACACTAAAAACTACCTGCGTGTGCGCACGCACCACACACACACAAAAAGCCATTTCAATCTGTTCAATAAGTAGCCAGGTAGCGCGTTCTGTAAAATTCAATACAATTATAATAGTTACGGCTTCGGTACAGATTATCTCGGTTTAACATTCCAACCCTCAGTGAACAGGAGGTGGCCCGACGAATAAAGTGGGACTAAGTTTTTTTTTCTAATAAAACAGCAGAGCCCGCGTCTAATTTATCCAATAAAAAGTATGCGGGCGCAAACGTTCGGGCGACATGCCGTGGTGACCGGCACGGCACACTCTCATGAACGTACCTAATTATTTACAATTACAGGGTTAGTACATTAATGCCATAGCCGGCATTGTGTCGCAATCACCCGTTGACGAGGGGAGTCAGACTCTTCCTGACACCGGTGACTCCCCTTCCGATGAATCAAGGGAATAAAGAATTTTATATGTGTAAACAGCGGTGATTCATACGTTCATTCGGATAATGGTCATTTTATGACGACAATTTTAAGCGACTGAATGTGATTCACGGTGTACGTTAATACGTAGGTACGTCGATATAGTGCTACGAGTATTTGCTTTTTTAGAACATTTGCACTGAACGCTAGGAAATGATAGTGAGGGGCAGTGACTGCTGCTGTTAGTATGAATCGATATTTAGTTACTACTAGGTGAATCGACGTCATTCTATTCTATTTATTAGATGGTATTTTAAAAAACTGTTGCCATTGCAAACTTGCGTCTTGCAGTAATGGTGCAGAATAGTAATTAATATTAGTTTTTTTATAACAGGTTTGTTATAGTACCTCATGTCATTCAGTTTGGAGTATATCGGTACATCGGAAACCGCAGGACGCAGGACCGGGTGGAGTGGCACCACTTAGGAGAGACCTGTCCAATATCGGTACATACTGTAGGTTTAATAAACAGGGCAATAAATAATATATGTAAGTAGGTACTTACCTAAGTAAAGGGACTATTTTTTCCAAAAAAATTAAGAAAATTTTCATAATAGAATAGGTACCATGAAATAAAAGAAAACAAAGACGAGATGATGGTGTCTGTTCTGTTCGAGGATTTTGATTATTGTTTATGTTTAGTGCGTTAGCATCTGTCTGTTGCTTTTCCATTCTCGTATTTGTAATGTTAATTATAAATAAAAGATAAGGACGGTGCATGTTGCCAGTTGCAAACATGTTAACAAGGAGAGCGTAAACAATGTAAAGCAACTACGTCAGAGCATTGTGTTTGCGGACGAATAAGTCGACTTATTATACTGATACATCGTTGGGGAGACAATCGCGAAATATCGATTACCGCGTACACAGTGTTGACTGCGCGCGGCTACTATTTGTAGGTAGATAACTAGACACGTAGTAAGCTGCTATAGCGCGCCAGACAGGCCAACATAACTTCCATAGTGCATTCATCCATATAATGTAACATTCAAGAACTTCATTCAAATGATGCAAAGAATAATATTACTACCTACATTCACTAGCTACATATTTTAATTTAACTGCTTTTGACGTCACACGTTGAATTGAAGTCACTTTAGTTAACTTGCGTATGTAACTAGTTACTGGTATGTAGATTGTAGGTACTGCCTAAAATAAGGATTTTTTAAATAATGAAACAGCTTTTGCCCGCTCGACCCTGATTTCATGAAAGTCTGTTCTGTAAAATCGTGTTAAAGGTACCTACCTAAGCAATTAAGGCTGCGAAGACTTGCTTCATAGGCTTTGCGCCATTGTCTGTCTCACCTCACACACAATTTCGGTCATATTTTGATTTATTTAATCGCTCTTCCTACACGATCCCCGTTAAATACACGATCCAATATATCGGTATTTTCGATTTTTTCCTTCCTTCTTGTTATGTATGTATTTATTATTAAAGTCCCAACCCGAGTGGTCACCACTGCCCCTCGTCCAACAATTCGTCGAATCTGCGGTTTTGTAACACCGCGCACGTATCGTATCGTAAAATAATTACATGTTATTTGCGTAGGGACCAGCATTGTATGTACCTTCATACGTGCAATCGTCATGAGTCACACATAATTTGCATGAAAATGTTAGCAATTTAACAAATTCAATTTATATTTTCAGTGTTTGTTTGTACATAGTATAACTAGAGTACTAGTTCATTATAGTAGACACATTCGTACTTATCTACAATGAGTAATTGAATTGTATGCATAACAAAACTACCATAAGTAAACGTTATGTGCAATAAAAGAATTGAATATTCTTAGGACAACTTAGATAGATTTCTTCTTGCACACTTATACGTAGGTATAGGTCACTATTGGTTTTAGTCATGATCATAAGTACCTATACATAAATAGCAATTTCTTCCCGACAGCCTTTTAGACAGTAGAAATCAAATGACTCAGACTAAACTTAACATAAAATTATTATGATAGAAGCAATATTAAAACAAAGTAGGTAAATTGCTATCTATTATTTAGGTATTTTAATTAATTGTACAATAGAGGTACAGCGAGCTGTTCCTTATAATAAGTAATTTTCAGTTCAATCAGTCTTTTCGCAAAGAGCATTCTGATCTGCAACAGTTATTTAGACTGAGTGAATTTTACTTGCGCTTGCATCTATCAAATGCGCACGCACTTGGCATTTCTGACGTCCGATATCTGGCTCTGTGGTCCTCAACTATTACTATCTTTATGGCTTCCATTAAAATATTCATAGGTTTCGAGCGAATGGAGATGGATGTATGGATGAACGGCGGCATCATAAAGTTGAGCTTTTTATAAAATGAAAGCGAAATCAGCTTAGCATTTGCCGTGCATGGTGGTGCGCAATAATGTGGACGTGGAAAAGATTTAAATTAACCCACATTTGAATTTATGCTGTGTATTTATGTAGTAACACAGTAATGGTCAGGGAGGTCGTAGATATATATTGTTTCTGATCGATACATGGACGCACATAAATATTTAAATGCCGAGTACATTATGCTGATCATGTATCTTATTCTGGCGCGTGATAACAAATGCCTGCCGCATTCCAACGGCTGCACACCATTAATTAGACTCTGTAGCTTTATTAAGTTGGGCCCGTTTTCGTTACTTCGAAGGATTGTGACGAAATAATACGTTGCTCAAGTTATAATTCACAATTATTCCTCATTCCTGCTATTTCAGTCGACACAATTTTGTTTTTCATTATGTCCTTATATTCAACCTAAATTATTAAGTATTCCGACGGAATATGTTTGTTTGAGAACGCAAACCTAATTGTGATTTATTCAAGTTGGAGTTATTCTCAGTTCACATTCTTTAAATATTCTTTAAAATTATACATTATTTGGCTACGATTCTTCTACGTAATTCTTATTTATACTCCCGCAGATAAGCTACAAGCAGTATTTTTTAACGGAACAGAGGGAAACATTAAACTTGTCTCTTTACGCCGTAATATTTTCTGTTTAGTGTATAACATGGGTTTTTTGTTTTGTTACAGCGGTCTGAACTTCCAAGATTTGATTGTGCGACAAGGGGCTATCGATTCACCGCCCAAAACACCATTCATACTTGGCTTTGAGTGTGCTGGTGAGATCGAACAGGTTGGCGAGGGAGTCACCAACTTCAAGGTAAACATTTTGCTTATAACAATACCTTGTTACATTTTAATGTTCGTTCTGACATTGTGTGGTGGACTCCCACTTTATATTGTACACATGTGTTGCCTGTTTTATATCGTTCGTAACCATGGTGTTTTGTTTAATACAGGGTATTTGATTTTGGCGCGGAAAATTCATCTCATTTTGTTATCCAACTCAAATTTTCCTTGAAAGGTAATCGTAAGACAAATTATTTTATGTGTAAATAAAATTTATTTAATAATTTCATATTATTTCAATTTGATTTTGATTATTAAAAATCAATGTAGGTAATTAATGTTACTAATTCATGAATTCATCATAACCGTCATTACTGTATCTACGAGTGCGTCAATTTACGTCCAATTAACTTTTCATGAATCTCGAAAATTGTTCGTTATTATAAAAAAGGTAGGTAACCTACCTAATAATTGGAGAAGTGCTTAGATTTGCTTATATATAATTACGGATAGGTGCTACTTATATATTATACTGAAAAATAACGAAATGATATTGCAGGAAGGATGTTATAACAATTTTCTTTCATAAAACATTCTGATTTGTTACCTCAATTGAGTTAAGTTTATAGTATCTGAGTGCCTACCTAATAAATTTTTTTTAAGTGTGGTCAAAGCAGTAGGTTTGTTAATAGTTATGTATTGTTTATTATTGGATTTTCATGTATAGTGTATTATTATAAATCGAAAAATGTCTATATCAATGACCCAATGCGCCAGTGATCGTTGCCTAACAATATAGGTACCTAGGTACCTATACATTAAAATTAGTCTCCTGGTTTAGGTCATTCGTGACCAGATGTAATTTATAGTATTTTACGTAATATAACATAGCGTGCGTGTTTTTATACAATATTTTAAAAGGAAATAAAATGGGAACACAATAATTTGTAAGTCTAATTTACAAAATTTTGTTGAAACATCTAAGTAACCGTCATAAACTTGTTTTAATTAATTTTAAACTTACCGTTACTTATTTCATGTCGTTGTTGAATGGCACGGCCGTTATTATCCACTACCTTTCACAACCAAATCTCAAAAAATATATCGGGCTGGTAAACCTGCTAAAATTTGAGAAATTATAGGTAAAAGTAGTATTTTTGTGAAATGAGGCGTCAATCGTATTGTATTCCGAAATTGTGCGCACAAATAGATAGCGCAAGTCATTTGTTGAACATGGGGTCCATACCGGAAACGCTTTGTCTGCACAGTTCTAGGCAGATATGTAGGTACCTATATACATCGTGATTTTGTGCATAATTACACTGGCTTTAGTTCTTACCCTCCAGAGGGCTGAACCGAGCCGAGCCGGAACCACGTTGCACATCACTAACTACAGAGAGAAAATGACAAGCGACTAAAATGAGCCGTTGACGAGCACCGATTATAATTTAGGTACTAGTGTTAGACGTCATCTTCACACAAGTAGACTGACTCTAAAATAATTAAAATTCAATTTCTTTAAGGAAAGTACTACAGCCACGCCGTTTGTATCATAAAGCAACTTATTATGTTTCCGAAGAAATAAATAAAAACATTAAAAACCTTTATTTCCTAAAACTGACGCAAACAATAAATTCAAAATAAGGAAATACAACAACAGAAACTAAAAACAAATCTTATTAAATTACTTACCTATATAACGTGCATGGGCTCCTCCGGGTGTTGTATCCTCCTGGATCAAAACCTGGGTACGCCTACGGTTAGTTTTCTATGACTCCAGATATATCTTTCTTTTTCTTTTCTACACCTACAAGAAATTTTTTTGTCTTTCTTACCAGGTTGGAGACCAAGTTGTAGCATTGCCGGAGTACAGAGCCTGGGCGGAACTGGTAGCCGTCCCTGCTCAGTATGTGTACGCTCTGCCCGAGGGCATGACCGCTCTGGACGCGGTGGCCGTCACCACCAACTACGTGGTCGCCTACCTCCTGCTCTTCGAGATGGCCAACCTGACGCCTGGCAAGAGCCTCCTCGTTCATTCTGCTGGTGGCGGCGTGGTAAGTTTGTCAAGTTCTTTGGAAGAAAATTCTCAATTACACTATCTACTGATTTGTCATTGTGTATAACTACAAGTACACTTTCCAATAATCAGTAAATATGTGTACATATTCCATAAGTGCTCCTGATAATAGACCATTCAGTATTTACAGATTTCTAACCGTTGAAGACACGTATGTATGCTCAATAAAATTAAATACAGATAGGTAGATCTATAGACTCGTAGTATTGATTTTAGCTTCGGTTAGGCAGTATTTAGGTATGTTTTATTTATACTAGCAAACCTACTAAATTACTGTTAAAAGACTTTTAATGCCCTGCTTACAAAGTATTAATCCAGAGGATGTAAGAGTGATAAGTTAGTTCACATCAACTATATACTTAACTTCTAAGAACACTATTTGTGCATTAAATAAGAGTAGAAACACTAGGAACCAACACCCGTAGACACGAGTACATTTTAGATTAGTGTGGCTTCGCTACAAAGCAACACGTAACTTCCATTCTATCGCTGAAATTTTTAAGATAAATAAGCACTATCTATATGAACTCACGATGAACTGTACTCTTTATGCACATTTTGTTAAAATAAATTTGAAGTAAAATTCACGTCGGATCGGACATAAGCAAATAAATGAACTTCGCTAAAAATACCGGCGTAGCATTGACCCTGGGAACCACTGTTCAGCTTCTACTCCTCGCAGCTTTGTTCATGTGTGAGTTGTCTACGATCTTTATAATGAGCGTGCAAACAATGTTACATTTTGTCTAATTACTGGTTTGAATTGGGTGAGAAAAATAGTGCGCTCTGGAATGTTCTTCCGTTTATTACGTCACTCATTACCCTTAATGTCGTTGACCCGTTATTCGAAACGGCTAGTTTAAGTATATGGGTGGGGTTCGGACTTCAGACATACCACTGTCAATTATTTCAACACGTTCAAATTACGAACACGAAACGCCATCAGTAACGTGGTGTAGGCGAGAGTGGGGATTAAATCGCTGGTAATAGTCTATTGGATGGATAGAAGTATCATAAATTACTAGTAGGTCTACCATAATTTTCCGTCTCATTTTAAGATTACATTCGATACGTTGCGTGGTGAGTGAATGAGCAAAAAACTGACTACACAGTTGTAATTATCGACGGGCAATCAGATTAAAACAGATGCTGTAACGTGATACAATACAAGCTTTTATATTGTTCGCTGTATAAGTAACCTGTACCAACCTACAGGCACTTACTGGTTACTTACAGCGAAGAATATAAAAGCTTACGTTAACCTTGTTTCATTAAAGAGATAACGAATATAATATGACGATGAGACTTGGATCTATCAACTTTGCCCGCGTTGATTTCATTAGACAAAATATTGTTGCTGAATTTCTTGAAACGGCTTCTTGAATACTACGGTAATAATACAACACCTATCTTTGTTTATTTAGGGTCAAGCAGTAGCCCAGTTGGCTAAGACAGTAGAGAATGTGACTGTGTTCGGCGTTTGTTCCAAGAGCAAGCACGAAGCATTGAAGGCCAACAACAACAATATCGATCATCTCCTCGAGAGAGGCAGCGACTACACCAGTGAAGTCAGGAAGTGAGTATGAGGGTCTGGAATCGCCTTAAGTACCATTTTTTTCAGAATCCGTTGCCGCGTTTTTTATTCTTATCCTTTTTTACTAAACAATAATAATCGTGACTTCGATTCAATTACGCCATTTATGTTTTGGTCTAGTCACAACATCATTGACAAACTTATCTTCGGATGTAGGATAATTAGTATTTGAAACTTAGAATTTATTTCAAGAAGGATGTTTTCATCAGTAAATTAATTTCAGACTGTAACGTGAATTTTTAAAGTGAACTAAAAAATTGTGAAATCACAGTGTGTTAAAAATATACCATCTACTCGGTTAGCCCTTCGCGCTAATGGATCCTTGTGTATACTACACGAGAATTTTATTCAAAGCATATTATGTTTACATTATTGCCGCCATAAATATTGACTGCGCTGTCATTATAGCTTTATGTTTACTTAAATTCGCCCTGATTATGGGAGCGTGAAATCTCGCACGTAACACGTAAGCTTTTCAACTTTTCCTTTTCAAGTTTGCTTTTATTGACATGTGTTTATTCATCGTATAAGAAAAGGCCTTTGTTATATCTTACAAATCTATAATAATGTTGTACAGGGCTTTCGCTTGATGATCATAGATGGCGGTGTGCGCGAGCATATTTATATTCACTCTTATCGTTTTCCATATGAGCCAATAGAAGTATAACTTCAAAAAGGAAACCACCTTAAGCTCTTAACAAGTCATTTAAAAATAATTACCAGTTATATTACCTACTATACTATAGGTAGCTATTACAACATGCCACACGGGAAGTCAAGTAATTTTAGCTTAATAAATTCATTAAACTAAAAAATGAATACAAACTGTGCTCTTGCTTCATAATAGCATTACAGAATGTTCACTTTGTCTTTGTTAATAACATTATGATTCTAATGTCGTTATGTGATACTTTTAGACTGAAAGCAGGGTTAAATTTAAGGTTTATAATATGAATCTTCTATACATCTAAGAACGGTGATTATGAGAGTAAATAATTGAAAGATGAAGTGTTCGGTGGTGAACAAATTTTTGATTTATGTCCAATAAAAATCTGAACAGTATTATGTATTGTCGATCGAGTTTTAGTGTAACTATGTCGAACATATTCTAGTTTATAATAAAACAGTGAGTGAGCTTTTAAAGTGTCTTTAAATCATGTTAAATTTTAAATAGATTGAAATCATCAACGTTATGCTGTTCGCTATGCTTTATGATAGCACTTTGTCGACCACATGTGTTCTCCCCTTCCCTCGACATATTTTGACACTTTTCTAATAATAATTTCATCATAAAAACACACAAGCGTCCGGATTCGATCATTAAAAACATTCTTTAGATATTTATCGTTCTTTACGAGCAAACAAACCATTGTTCCAGATCCCAAGCTTTGTTAATTGATAGTTATTAGAGTTACATATTTCAGTCCCACCCAGGCCGCTCGTGTGATCCTTTTATGACCAGATTAGCGAGACCTTCCCGTTTGTTACTTTGCGACGACGTCACACTTAGCTGTAGAGGGTTTGGAGACGTTCGGACTCTAAAGTCAAGGTCCAGTTTAAGCGGACAAGTCATACATTAATTGTTCCGTTTATAACTTGCTCCTTAGGGCAGCTGCTTCGTAACAGCCGCGCGGCATTTAATTCTCGTAAATAGACAAAGATATTTTTATATCTGGTGAGCTCTTTTCAACGTAAACAAGTTCAGCCACACAATCTTAATGTAAACAAACAGAACGGTTCTTTATATCTCCTGGTGAAAAGGTTCCACACTCTTTATTAAGTTTTTAGTCTTCATAATAAGTAAATTTTTTATAACTAGAATTTTCATTTCTTGTTTAGAATAAAATAGAACTTTCCTATTTTTTGTACAGAGAAAAAACTCTAAAGAAAATTGTATTATAGGGCATGTCCTGTGGTCAAATTAATCCCCAAGCGTTAATAGCAGACGTTTTTCTGCAGAAGTATGAACAAAAGCCTAGGTCTTTTATTATGGAACTCAAAGATTTCATGACAACTATTGTGTTTTAAATTCTTTGGTATAAATAATAAAAGTCTTTCTTTGTCTGCTACTACTAGAAACAATAATGGACTTTGTATTAGTACTTACCTTACTTTGTTTAAAGTTATAAATAATACGAATTTCTCGGGTCTTCTCGAAAA
>DWQK01000564.1:0-19913 GCA_018231225.1 Noctuana stator
CTCACAACAATCGGTTATTGGTACAGATTACTATACTTACTTTAGTAAGCAGTGGCTCAGCAACAATGTTCGGCGATAGCATCAATTTCAAAATCAATCAACGATTTGGTAATGCTAATTAACAAAGAAAACTTGAAAAAAAAATCTTGAATATTTACCATTCACTAAAAGTTTTCTCCGAACATGAACTATCCAAGTGAAAAATTCTTCGAATAAGCTCAAAGTTCACAATGCCAGTTTTAACGATCTCGACACAACAAGGTTTATAAGTTTTTAGGTCACGAGGCAGTTGCCGTTGATGAAAGACAGGTCGTGTCACGGCTGAACAACGAGGTTCACCGAGAGATTTAAAAAAATACCTAATATTATTTGTCTCTGCATAATCTAAGCCACTAAGCCAGGTGAGCTGCTCAACTGTCAAATTTAGCTGACGTGCATATAAAGTGTTTTTTGAATAAATTAGAACTGTAAAAACATTAAGACGACGTTCTCGATCAATTAGGGATTAATGTTATTCGAGTCATGCAGATGTTAGATGTTCGAATAAATAAAATAAACTTGAAATCTATTATTGACTTTGAAATATAAACATATTCTTTATGTATAGTGCTTTATTTTAACAATGGATCTAATGAGAATGATTTGAAACTTTTCTAACAATACGTAACCGTAAATGGACATTTAAGCTCTGTGGGATTTATATAAAATATGAATACAAAAGAATTCGTGTAGTTTAGAGTTTATAGAAGTAGCAAACGTGTATACTTATATGTGTAAACAAACGTTTCATTACTTTTATATTTGGAACATATTATATTATGAGATTTTACAACCGCATTCGAACTATTTTCTTCACAGTTGCTTTTGAAAATAGGTATATCAGAGTTCCTTTATATTTGTCGAATTTTATAGCGTTTATTCGTTGAATTTAAATTTCAGTACTTTTCTCAAATGAAGTAGGTACTAGTGTTGTATATTATACTTTCATATATATTTGAAGCGCACCAGAAGAGGCTCTCAGAAAAGCTTTAAAATCTTTTTTAGGTCACGGGACGGGGCATCCGACCGTCGTTGTCGTGTCGAAGAAAAACATAAATCGTCTCGAGTGGTGACCGAATTACACGTCGAGAGGGAACCCCTTATAACAGGGATCGATGTGTTATTTTGCTTTCTTAGAGTTATTAGATTAGTGTAAAGAAAATTTATTTTATTAAGTTTATAAATTTTTTTCCTTCAAAATATATCAGTTTATTTTGCTTGAAGGTAACAAAAGACATAGAAACAATAATTACTGGTTATTTAATAAATAAGTCATTTAGTACCAGAAATAAGTAAATGTTGTTTGCAGAAAATCTCAGTTCCATGAACTATTTAATATGATACAATTAACTATCGGTTCAGATCACATTATTACTTTTCTACGAATATTATCGCTGGTAATGGGATATCTTCACAGACGATAGTCACAACAATCAATCAGCGCTTAATAGATTATCGGATTTCTATTATTATGCCACATTACATCATATTTTTTATTTGGATTTGCCGGCGGCACAGAATAAATATTACTCAGAGCATGTTTCATTTTGATTGTTGTGGTTTTAAAAATGTTTATAGGTATAATATTCAATTTACCTTACGAATTACGATACTGCGTATACCGTGTGGGAACCTAACTTTTACATTTATAATAGGTATATGCTAGATGTATAGAAAAGGTTAAATTACTAACCTACATAATATGCAAACAAAATGTTATATAGAAAAAAAAACAATTCACAGCGTCTCAAGAACAACCACAGATAAACAACATCCAGCAATAAGCGAAATGTTTCCATAACACGTAATTTTGAAAAGATATCCTTTTTTCGTATTTCGTCGAAATTCTATATAAAGAGCCCACGTTCGTAACCTTCGCCGAATTGAATTGCGAAAAGAAAATTACATTTCACTTTTGTTTCGCTTCCACTGTATTGGTTTAAACCGGCCGCAATAAAAAAAATGCGCCTTTAAAATCGGCACGAAAGAGAATTTTTTTCAGTCTTTATTGAAATTTGAAGGATCAGTTCAATAGCTCAAAGCGCGATTCAGCGGTTCCCGAGTTAATTGGAGTGGTTCGCCTTTTGTGTGGGAAATTTGAATCGCTGGTAATGAGCCGAGTTAATTAATGCTGTATTATTTCCTTTCCATAATATATTACTATTTTTATTAAATGTACATTATATTATTTTTTATTCACAATATTTCATAACGTTATTGAACGTGAACTACTTATGTATATATCTTTCTTTACTTCTCTACTTTTAATTGGAAAAATAACAAACAAGCGTACATAATGCATACGTTATATAGTAAAAATTAAGCAGCCGTTAGGTGGTGGCGTTGTTCGCTATCAAAAAAGGTGGTAAGAGTTGGTCGACCGCAGAACTACCTCAAATAGGACGTAACTATTTGAGGTTTGACCTTTATGGAATGCAGTGACCACTGCTAACTGCTATAACCAAACACAGTATGGGCTTAAAGAGGATACTTAACCATAAATGTTCATTCAATAAAAATAGCATCTTTTATAAATAATAATCAACACCCAAGCACTTAATAGCCGAATTTATTTTCCCAATTTCGTAACAGCAAAACAGAAACGGAAGTTGTTTATTGTGGAACCAATTGAATGCTGTGTACCCACTTTACTTGCTCGCCAAAAGCTCTGCAAATTTACATTCGGTCGAATTCCGAGTGATTTTTGCTTTTCAAAGTATTTCTCATTTGAATCATTTAACTGATATAGATAAACTAGTTATACAAATATAAACTAATGCATCTAATACATGCACGATATTGATTCCAATAATGTAGAAGTACCTTAGTTTCTAACGGAGGGGAAACAGAAGGCTTCCCGTCTCAAGGGTTACCTTTTATTATGGAAGCAGAAAAATGGGTATAATCGCGTTCTAATATTAAAAGCATTTTACTTAACAAGACTATCTTTATAAAATATTGTTTCTCTAACATAATTTCCTTGCAAGGTACCTATATTACAATAACAAATTTATTCACAGAATTTTATGAACGAAAATTAGGAAAGAGAATTTTGTGCTTCCATTAAATAGCTTTAGCAAAAATAAGTGCTTAGTTTGGTTGGCAACATTGTTACGAAGAAATGCTTTAAACATATTAAACATAAGACGTTTAAAAATTCTTCTTCGAATAAGTAACTACAAATAAGTAACGACTTTAAATTATTAACTACAAAACTTATGTAGGTCCTCATCATCCTCATTGATACCATCCTTTCAGTTAATTGATACCTAGATCATTAATCGGATCCAATACACAAGTAGTAAAATAATTTTAAATTTAATACCTGTGTGAAAAATATTACGTAGTTCGTTTGAGAAAATAAAGTCTTAAACCACATTTGTCTCCGGAAAAAGCATTCAATAAAGATATTCATCTAGCCTTTCGGTATTTTTTTATACAAAATGTTTTATAGTTCCATCATTAGATACTAATAATATATATTCCAACAACTTTCATAAAGATTAAAGAAAAGTCACGTGCAGTCACGTTGTATAAAACTTTCAAGTCGACTGCGCTCGCATGCAGTAACTTCAGTTCACGTGCGAGACTTTAGCTTTATACTGTATGTTCAGATTTTAAAGTGAACAGAGGAATCAGAGTGGTGCATGCACTTACTTATATTACACATACCCGTGTTCCGCAATGGACATGCTCGTTTGCCATTCAAGAAACTGGTTAACTGAAATGTTTGGTAAATGTGTAATTATTATTTTTGTTTCTTGGATTTTCGTTGCAGGTATCTTAAAATGTGTACGTTTCATATAATTATATTTACTATTAAAGTTATTTTGCCGTTTTAGTTTGAAGTCAGTTTTAATTTTTACTTAAATAATTTTATGTCACTGTTTTTAGTTTTAGAAGATCATCGTGGCTTTAACTGCCAAATGCCTAATGTTCGTAAGGACAATCTTTAATCACAATTCGATAACGATCATCCGCTATAAACTTCTGTTGGTAATAGCTGTAATATTACATATATTATAGCTGTAATAATACCTTATATGTACCTATTGTTTAAGAGTTTATCCGCCGGCTTTTTTCTTTGAGCCAACAATAAAGTATTATAGCCTGTGAAATGTTTGATTTTTTTTTAACTTTCTCTAAGTGTACCATACCTTAACATGTAAACATTTTTTTATTGACTTTCGAACATTTAAAATGTACCTACCGATGTAAGTTGAAATAAATACCACTGTTCAAAATTTCATTTATATATATCCTATTATAATTTCACTCAATTCACATCTATTCACAAAATCCTTCAAAATGACTAATGAACAAGTCTTTAATTGGGTTGTGCAACAGATATTTCATTGGACGCTTTTATTTTAGTTAACAAAAGCGAAAAATTAATCATCGGAACATTCAGAAGTCTCTTATATTGTGTGACAACAATAGTAAAAATTCTGAGAATACCCATTTATCATACAGAGTGAATGATACCAATTTGTTAGCTTTGTATTTTAACGCAGAAATGCGAAATAATTAGAGAATGAAACCTTTAAAGAACTAATTACTTTCGTGGGACGCCATGTCCTTTTGACAGAATTAATTCTATTCAGAAATTAAATGCTTAAATGCGGAAGAATCATTTTTATTATAAATATGAAATGCGTAATAGAATGAGACTAGTTGAAAGACTTGTCCATGGAGGATCATCATCAGGATCATCCATAATGGTTAAACTAGATAGTATAAATACTATCTTATTAATCACTTTAGCTGTAACATATACACAATAATGTTTTTTATATTTCTGTATCATATAACACCCATCTACTGAAATGTTGAGAAGTAATAAATTAGGTATTTATTTTTAAAAGTGTGGATTTAAATATTAAATATAAGAAAATTTTACGCTCTATACTTTGTTAAACTTTTGTTTTAAGCATGGGTAAAACAGTACATGAGCAGTTTCAATTTTCCACACGTAGAAGTGAAACGTATTTTATTGATACATTTAGTATGCCAATATTGTTTTGCAAAGACTAACCGCAGTTTAATTAGTTGTTTCTACGTGTACCTAGTCGTGTGGTAAAACTAATTGTTTCATCAATTTCACGAATAAGTTTCAACATTAAATTATTCAATTTGTGATCACTAAACTTTTTAAAATAATAATTAGGCAGATTCAGAATCTAAGTTATGAAAATAATTTTCAAAAAAATTTGTGTTTACAGTCACAGCCCCACAGTGGGATTCCCTGTACCGTGGTTGCCTTTGACACAAAGACAATTACACAAACACCCAGACCGAGAACAGACATATAAATAATATACGTGATCAAGGCAGTTACGAGTACTAACAAAACTGTGTACTTTACATACAAACATCCAGTACAAAACCAGATCAATTTAAAATATTAGATGGTATAAAGTGAAATTACCTACCACTTAATAATGTAAATTAATTTAATAAATTTCATGAATACCGACAAAAACCTGTATAGAGTTTGTTTATCTATTAAAATCAACACAAAGGGCTTGAGGCAGCATTTTTTAATCGCCTGAAACAGAAACACAAAAGAAAAAGAACCTAAACAAAGGATTTATACGAATAAATCGTTTGACCGAGCAATATTCGTATAACCGTAAAGATAAAACTAAGCTTAAAGTTTTAATATTTATAGCGTTTGTCTTTATGCTTTCATCAAACCCAGTGTATTTTATTACTTTTATAGAGCTTTGTGGATGGGATATGAAGGGGTTGGCCACTGCTTATATACCCTTCCGCTCCATCACTTTTGGTAGACGGTATATGAGCTATGGATTATATGCATTTCCAGTTATAATTTTATTACCACAATGCTTACGTCACAAAACCTTATTACCCTACTAGCATGTTTAAATGAACCACAATTTGTTTAAATCTCATTGGTAATTTTTTAAAAACAAATACTTTGCGAACCCGGCCTTAGGTACTGAAATTGACTACACTACGAGTATAATAATATTATACTTTTCTGTATTATAGTTTATGTGTGCCTATATGAGCAGAAATATCATATAGTTTAGCAAAAACCTTTTCATAGAATTGACATCATTTATTGGGGGATGTTAAAACATGTTCACGGGATCGAGAACACAGGCCTTGATTGCGATTTTCCGCGCTATTTATTCACCTTGTCTTTATTATCTTTTGTGTGTTTTTAGAGTTTTATAAAGGGAGGTTACAGTAAGATACATTCTCCGAGCAAATTTAAGTTGCCAAAGTCTTTATATACAAAATCCAATTTGTGTATGCATGTTCTCTTGACTGAACGGCTTAGGTTTAGGTTTAAAAACATTTATTCTCAAAAAAGACATTATGAATCACTACATGAGATATTATTATACATTAGAAGAAATATCGTCAACTATTATTGAATTTATTTTTTTACCCATTTAGTGAATACTTATAATAATTATACAACTTTTTTAAAATATGTTTTTTGTTGTAATAAATTCAGCTAACTTTTTCTGGCTTGACCGGTTTTAATGATATTTTTGTGTACTTAAGGAGTCATGTAAATGGTTCTTAGTTGCAGTGCGAGTTGTTGTAACATAATAATATTAGATTCTCTTTAAATTTCTGACCAAATTCCTTACAATATTTTTTGATTCTCGCAAAAAAACCTAATACTTATAACGGTTATCAAAAGTAAAGCAACACATCGTAACTTTAAATGAAATACACAATCCTGTTCTCATAAACAGGACAAGTTTTAATGCTGTTTGAAACAACAAATGGTCCGCAACGGTGTGAAACGTTTTATACATCGCAGTGAGCCACTCAAGCATGTTGCCTAGCGAGAACACCAAAACTTTGTGCAAATATAACATGAAAGTACAAACTGTTTATGTGTTTAATGTAAACTTATGCAGCACTAACTAAATCGCCAGATGTTATTTTTTATACGATAAAAAGTAATATAACCATGAATAAAGATATTAATTCTTCCTACACCGCTACCTAATGGGTCACAGATATAGGGGCTACGGGCCTTGAGGTTACCAAAGGGGTACCAAAGGTTTTTTCGGGTAAAGACCCGGGACAAAAAACGAGTATACAGGCCACCATAGCATATAATAGGAGACAAATCCAAAACATACATATTTTCATCAAAATCAGTCTAGGCGTTTAGAAGCTCTATGTCAACATTGGTAGTGTGATATAGATGTATCCTATAATTTTAGAAACTTGGTAATGTTATTGGCCTATTTTACCAGTTTAATTTTTTATTCACTGTGAGAATAAATAAAATACGATATTAGTTCAGTTAATAATATAAAGTTATGTAGGTTCGATTCGAAGCGAAGCATAAGTTTAAGTAATGAATTTAAATTTCCCTTTTACGTCTACGTGCTTATGTCGTTGTGTGTGTCACCATAGCTAAAAGGCCTAGGTTAGAGCTATCGCTGCATCACAACCTGAAGGAACTTAATTTGAAAACAAAAATATTATGTTATATCATTTATACATTTTATTTATACATTTATCATTCAAACATTAGTTACAAGAAAAGATACAAGCCCTGATACCTGGCGTTTTGTTATGTTAATTAACTTACGAGGTACAGGGTCGCTTTTAGACATGTCTGAGATAGAACTGAATCCCTGGAGAGAACACGAGAAAGGGTAGCGGTGAGATGGCGGTTCCTGATTAGAGGCTAGGTCCTTTGACCTCTCTTCTACAAGTATTATAAAGTCGGAATAATGAGTCGCTAGGTCGGTGAGACTCGCGCTTTTAGAAATTTATATGTTAATAGGTATTTCGTTTTTATATATTTGTGTAGTCCTTAGACATCGTCTGATCTTTTTCTTAACATACAAACAATGCATTCATATAAACTGTGTAACGTATCCTTGGAATTTTTTTAATGTAATAAATAGTAAATATATTTAGACTGATGTTTACATAAGTCGGAAGCGGTTCGTCTTTTATTTTGCTAATGCAATCATACAAAGAAATATTAATTATCTTCTCACTGTATATTAAATTCTAGGAAAGTTAAAGATATCGGAAAACATAGTCCATCCTAATACGTGCTGTGATCTCTTAAAGGGGTTGAAATGTGGAAAAATGTTTTGAAATCCAAGCACGTTTGAGTAAGTTCTAACTGGTCTTCGTTCCTTTTCAGTTCTTCGTACCAAATGTTGGTTTCGATTCCCTCTTTAAAGTTGATATTGAAGTCGTTAGAAGTAAGATTCAACTCTTATTTTTGTTTTCGCTATCCTTTAAAGGTGTCCCATAATAATTAATCAAAAGAAAAGAAATGAGCGCGTCTTGAACTAATAAATTTATCAGTAGCACATTACGCACTGAACATTCTGCGGTAACAATGACATGAATTTCAAAGCCGTCGTTTATCATAGGGCGAACAAATTTGTCGCCGTTTCATTGTCCCACGCTGTTCCCAAATAATTAATGAAGCAGCCCTGAGACCAAGTAATTAGCCTCGGTCAGACGCAATCTCGGTATTTACTTCTTTCATTTATCTTAATATTGGACACTACATGCATTTAGTTTTGAGTCAATTTGTTACCCAAATATTGCACAAAATTCACCAACTCAAGTGTTGTACCTATTTGCTCTTTGGAATAGTTAATTTCGCTACCCTGACAGCAGTGCGCTTCAAGTGAGTATGTAAAGTTTGTTATTAAAATTTTATGCAAATCAAAGGTTTAAACATTGAGGTCTCTATCCTGGTTATACTTATATATTATTAGTATTGTGGTCAGCTCTTGTTAAATTGTTGCTGTAGCGTATAAATCTGCAGTGACCATACAGTGAGTACTGACTGAGACCATACAGATATAATGAATCTCGAACAAAGATGAAAATAGAAACTACTAATATATTTCAAAGAATTAAATAACTTTAGCCAAAATTAACCACTGATTGGCAACAAAATAACTAACAGAAACTTGTGTTTTTGACTTGTAAATTGAGCTTTCAATCAGTTTTCATGAAGCTATACGCTGTTAGTATTAATTATTTTTGCTTTTATAAGTGATTTTTTACTTGAACAACAATAACATTATTTTTAAAATTTTGCTGTTTTTATTTTACTGATATTTATTTCACGGTAAGGTTTTTTGTAAGTAA
Source organism: Noctuana stator (assembly GCA_018231225.1). Classification (NCBI taxonomy): domain Eukaryota; kingdom Metazoa; phylum Arthropoda; class Insecta; order Lepidoptera; family Hesperiidae; genus Noctuana; species Noctuana stator. The sequence goes on from DWQK01000564.1 coordinate 9,169, forward strand.
AGACTATAATATTTTTATCGATGTTCTAATAATAAGAGTTATTAAAATGGAATGTTCCTTCAAATTCCACCCCTAAAACGATAAGGAAAGTTACAAAGTTTGCATAAAAAATATGAAGGAATCGTAATGAATACACCTTGTTCAACTGTTAAGCTTCTTGAAAAATCCCCTGCTCCTTTTTGGTGATTAATATTATGAGATTTCGAGGATCGCAGTCGAAGTCGTGAGCGTCATCTACTGCTTAAATAATACGAACCGGAAAATTCAGCTTTGCCACCGACTTCCTTTAAGCTGGAATAAACTAGGTCTTATCTCCAGGAAACTTATCTAAAATTCCATTTTAAAATACATGAAATCTCCCGCCCGGGTATAAGTTAGTGAGAATGTGGGCGACAGAACTCATAATCGAACGTCTTCAAGCGTTCTGTTTGACCGCACATTTCCTCGGGTCAGCGGTAATGCTGCGACGCTTGGGTACTTCAGCATAATGGCTTCCTGTTGGATTCAAATTTGTATCCATACTAATATTATAAACTACCTTCAGCCCCCGACTACGTTGACGTGGACTTCAGCATAGAGAAAAGATTGATGAAACAAATTCTGGCCCCCTTTTGCCTGACAACGCTGGAAAAATTTTTGAAATAAAAATCCCTTTAGTTTGAAACGCATTATATTCATATACTCGTACCTACATATTTCAAAGCTTAGCATCTGAATGGCAATAAATTTCCAACATATCCGTGCTCCAGGCGATATTGTATCACTTTTTGAAACGCTGAACAGTTTGACATCAATTAAAGTTTGCAATTGAAAAATGTGTTTTCGTGAAAAGTTGTAACATGGTGTGCGTGCACGTTTTGAACATATTTTATGGCAATTCTGATTTTATCTGTGACTCTGTGTTAAATACAAGTAATTCTTGATTTCTTTTCATAATTCTTGATTTCTTTTTATTATTGTTACTGAGAGTTCCGGACTTATAGAATCGTACTTTTCTTTAATTTATTCTGTACTTTTTTTACATACAATTATAAAATACACGTAAAATTCGAAAGATAAGAATGTTAAATTAAATTTTGATTAACAAATTTCAACACACAACACAGTAATTTTTAGATTACCTACAATTAAAAAATTCAAAATCAACTCTTATTTTACACTTGAAATATATTCCCATTTTCAACTTTACATCTTTAAATTAAATCTTCACAATGGACCGGCGTCGTCGACAGACGTTTTAATATAACAGTAGAGTTGATGTTTTATCTACGGTCTCCCAGTGGCGACTGACGAGTGTTCTACGAGATTCCATTAGATTTAGTTATCTGACTTCACCATAAAGTTGAAAGCAAAGCTTTGTGTAAGGCACATTCAATCAACGTAAAGGGAGTCCAGGATTCAGGATTTATTTCATTGCATTTTTCACTCCGCGGGGGAAATCGGTAGAAATCCGGTATTTATTGGACTGCATTCATCTTCTAGCAACACTTACCTACCTATAACCTACTTACATCGACAGGGTAATTGATTATAATGTAGAAGACGGTAAAGTAATTTTTTATTTATTATTTAAGTTATCAGGATTGACTGCTATTCTTAGAATAATAATAAAAAGAATTCCTAAGCCTTAAGCTTAAGACATTCTTCTTTTACTTACTTTAAAAAACATTTTCTGAACAATAATAATAATATTTGTATAAATAAAATTTTAAAGTACATCAATGTAGAATTGAAATCTCTGTTCTCGGTCTGGGTTTTATGTCAGTTATGTTTGTGTTGAAGCGCGCATAGCGCCGCTGGTAGTGTACGTGGATCGCAAGCGATCACATTGTTAAATAACGTCGGCAAAATTTCATGCGCGCTTCCGTACAACGGAGGGCACGTTAAGTCGTCGGTCCCGGTTGCTATCTGCTAACCCGTATCTCCACCAATCCGCATTGGAGTAGCGTGGTGGAGTATGCTCCAGGCCTTCCCCGGTTGTAGTGGGACATAAAAAGGGTTGAAGGCTTGTTAGTGTTTCCATGGTAGTCATGGACACACAAACATAACCCACGACACAGGGTATAGTAATGTGAAGTTCTGAGTGTGAAGCATTACATAATCTTTTTATTTCATTTAACATTTAGAATAGGTCTCGATGTACGGTAAGTACGGTAACAGCATACTTACTGCTAAAAGCTAATGTGTTACCGAGAAGTTTATATTCATGGAAACTTCTAGCTTAAATAGCTTCGTAAAACTTCTTGTGCTTAATGGACCGGAAAGACGCTTTTACTTAACATAGTTTAAATAAAAGTTATTTGCGTTTTAATTCGAAACGTTTAATATCGTCTAAAGTAAGATTTTAATAGACGCGTAACGCTTAAATATTTCACAAAATAGCTGGCGTAACTTCTTACTGCTAGCTAGGATTGTAAACTGATTTATAAATAAATGTTCAAATAAATTCAGAAAACGTTGAGCTATAATAAAAGAAAGCAAATTAATTTAACTGATTATAATAACAAAACATATTATTGGGTAGGTAACAGATGACTGCACAAACATCATGACTTGATTTAAAACATTTTGGGTTGGTGTTAAAGGTAGGTTAGGTATCTGTCTATATTGTAGTAATATTAGTTCCAAATACGCACCTGAGCACGAATTTAGGTTGAAAATACAGTACATTAAACGTACTATACGTGGTTACTACTCGTAGTGGTTGTAAAAGCATTTGCACGAGTGATACAACCGACTCCAAACGGGAGCTAACAACGCTGTTTGTCGCTAGCAAAACCACGTTCGCAACGTGCTCAGGTGCATTATTACTGAAAAGTTACTTAGTTGAGATTTATATGGCACCTACCAGTAGGTACATCTCGGAGTGGGTAATAGGTTATCCTTGCGTAATACGCTACGGAAAGAGGGCATAGCTCAGTGTAGGTATCTACTGTGAAATGGTTAATTTACCTATTAAAATATAGCTGATTTTATACAAGTCCATTGATGGACACAGTGTAGTCCTTTTTACGCACAGACAACTATAGAAAATGTGATATGGTATTTATTTATATTTTACTAACTTGACAATTTAAAAATACTGTAAAAACAGCGTAGGGTGTTTGACGTCAAATGTTAGAAATAGTGTCTAATTGCAATATATTGGAATCGTCAGGATGAATCATAATATCTATTATGAGTCCAAACTCGAGTGGTTTACTAGTGAAGATTTCCACCAGGCATCTTTACGTTCCAACACTTGACACCAAGATACCTCAAAAGAAATTGTAGCGCTTGATTTGTTAAATATTATTTTATTACTTAGAGTTATTTCTATTATAACTTTTGGTTTTTTATTAAAAAGTTGCATCACTAAATCTTTTAAAATTGTGCATATGAGTGAGAAATAAAAGATGAAATGTGGACAAAACGTGTTACTTTGTTCGTCGTATTACACGATTTTTGTGATATAAAAGCTTAGAGAGAAAAATAATAACATTTTCATTTATTACTTTTGCGATGTTTTCCTCCTCGCCGTCCGTGTGATAAGTCCATTAGAGTGAAACTCGGAAATTTAAATTTTATCAAGCTGGATGGCAGTTACGGCTTATATGTTTACATTAAGGGAGCATTTCTGTGAATGTGTGTACCGTAACACTGTATTACTTGTTTGTTTTCCTTGTAAATGTTTTATAACAATTATTATATATCTTGTAAACCGCGCTTTGTTCCGTGTGTGTTGATTCTTCCATAGAAATTACTATGAAAATGCTTATATACGTTATACGCGCCATTATGTAACAGTGCAAATCTAAATCAAACAAGAAATTATTTATTAAATCCTAATGGTTCACCGGATTATGAGTACGCAAACGATCTGAAATCAAGTAGCTATAACGAGTCATTTACCTTCCAACATTACCAACTCAACCCTCCAATATTACCAAACCCTTTCGTCGAACTTGTATACTCGTTGCCATAAGAATTACAAACCACGTGGGAACGGATACTCAAAAATGTTCAACATTTCGATACACGAATTCATAAGTACTTTACAATCATAGAGAAAATATAAAGAAAGAAGCGTAACTGCGCCTCAGCTCGTTCTTGTTCACCAGCCTTTACGTCGTTTTGACAACATGCCCTTACATGCTTTGATGTAGGTTAATTTGCAGTGAAATCTTGCTTGTGCGTCGTCCTCTCTTATCTGGTCCGTTTTCACAATGGAAATGTGAGTGGCGGTAGTACTTCCCTCATCGTGTCTATTGTCTTGGGTATTAGCATTCCTAGTTACAAAACCCACTAAAAGTTTCGCTTTATGACTACTAACGTGTGGTTTCCCGATCGCAGTTAATCTAGAACTCTCTTAGTGATTAGTATTCCTTGCTTAAATTTGTGGCAAGAGGAAGTTTATTTTGTAGTAACAATACAGTTTTACTCGAAGTTATTATAAGAGATTATTTGCATGATTTAAAAGACTCACCAGAAGTTTAGATTTAAGTTAACTATCGTGTTACAAAAACAAGTAATGATGAACATATTAAGCGTGTGGTTCGAAATACTCCAGGGTCCTCGTTATTCCAACTTTATTACGACAGAATGGTCTAAGGACGGAACATTTAATCAGCTAAGTCATTTGACGGCTACCCTTTCCCGTGTTTTCCTTGGGGACTTAATTCTTTCTAAGACTAAGACCATCCTGGTCGTTTACTTGTCTGCTTCGTTTTTTTCTGTGAGGTTAATTAAGAGGTATTTGGGAAAAGCCACAGATAATAAGTTTATGTAACTAACTACACTATGTTAATATATAGAGCTGAAGAGTTTGTTTAAATACGCTATTCTCTGGAACTACACACAATTGTGTATGATATCTACATTCATGAGAAAGGTTATAGTCTATCAAGCAATACGTTACAATTCTTAACGCGGGTGAAACCACAGGGCACAGATAGTTATATATAAAAAAGGAACTTTTGTTTATTTTATAAAGATAATTTTCCCGGACAACCCATAGCCTAAAATAGTGAACCTTGTAGAATGAAACTTTGTACAAAGGTTTAAAAAGTTTCTTTAAATATAAGGTCGTATTGTCAAAGCAGTCCTTTGTCCGTTGAAATACTCGTCAACCAATCCTCATTAGGCCAGCTTGGACAACCTAAATGCCAAGTAATTTCTATTTCAGTAGGCTGCACCTGAACGCCCAGTAGGAAGTCCAATCGGCAGTATTTCTAAAACCAAATATTATAATTTTCGTTGCAATTCAGGTCATTATAAAGATAAGTCATTATAAGATATTTTTTTATATCTCGATATATTTTCTATCTAACTATATTATATCTATCTGAAATCATGACCACCTTGAATGGGTTACAATGTAATTTTTTTTGTATACATTTTGCTTTCAATAATTTCATTTCAATATCGCGTGAACATCTTAATAATGAGAAAGAAATTAGTACTCGATGAAAGACCTATTTGCAACGCAGTGTGTGTATATCGTACAAGAGGGTGAGAATTTTGCAGTATTTGATCCCTAAAACCTTGGAATATTTCTTTTACGTCATAAATAAAAACGCCCATAAACATCTCTAAAAGCAATAACTCAGAATGGGGACCGTGTAACCACTCGGGTTAGGTATACCCTTCCGATATGTATGATGGATATATCATACCCTTTCAGAGTTATTGAAATGGCTAACATGTTGAAGACATATTTGATTGCTTAAATAATGCCATCAAATGAGATAATATTTTGATCTGAAATAGGAATATCGAAAAATAATTGTTTAATTGCTTAGGATATGTAAATGCTAAAACAGTTTAAATTAAATATACATAATATATACCTATACGAATATTAAATACATTACCAAATTTATCTTTTTTATGAAAAGATGCAATGCAATTAACATTATGTATTGCTAAAAATAATTTTTTCTAAAACAAATGTTAAGTAAAAAAAACTACCTAATACTTGACCGACGGGTGCTTATCATTAAAGACCTCGGAATAGTCGGGTCCCTTTATTTCATTTATTAGATAAAGAAGAAATGACGGAATATTTATTTACGAATGTATGAACTTGACACCCATATTACCAAAACGGGAGTAGGTATCCCTATAGTATATTCTCTCTCTCTCTGTTCCGTTCGTTCCTTTTCACAGCAGAATCCCTGAAAAAGAGATAGATGCTTTGTTGTTAAGAATACTCAGTGATTAGTATGAAGCAGACGGTACAACACTATCACAATAACAGTTCTATCTTGCAGAAATTATTTGCAACGCTTGGAGCAATTCGAGAAAGCCATTCTAGCCTACAATGAGGCGCTGCGATGGAATGTGAGTTTCAGAAATAGTGTAGACTGCAAAATTAGTAATTAGTGTATCAGTCTGTACTTAGTTTTATTGCCTTGTAGCTGAATTTCAAGTGAGAGATATCAATTCTGACTTTAACTTCAAAATATGTGACGTAGTACATCGTACAAATTCAATTTCAAATTCAAAAATTATTATTCATCACGTATACACAGGATGAACGTCAAATAATACGGTACATCGGCTTCAGACGCTCTTTTGGCTAATGGGTCGGGAGAAAAAAGCCGGCGGAAAAAAACTCTTGGCCCTTCTTTAAAATCAAGTGTATAAATTACAAGTTAATAAGAAAAGACCAATAAGGACACCCCAAATTTTATCGTGAATGGATAATATTGTTGTGTTGAATGGAGAAAGTGTGTGTGTTTAAGCGTCATCCTTTATTATTAACAGGATTCCGACGTGTTGTCTCTATTGGGTAGAAGTTTGGCGCGAGCTAAAGCGACGCACTACAACGGTGCTTTAGCCGATGCTGCACGAGCTGCTGGTATGAAGTTAAACGCATCTTTATATTGTAAACTAGAATGATAAAGACCACCGGGAATTTATACAGAGGAAATCTTTTTATAAATAAAATACTTCACTTGAAGCATTATGCTACTACGATATTTCATTATGCTAGAATCGCATTATGTCGAGGGAGTACCAGTGTTTCTTGATGCTTTTTTTTCTTTTCTTTTGCACGCACTAAACCTGTTTTTCAAATACCAACTTAAGGAACTTCCTAAGTTAAAAAAGTATGTTATTTTGAAAATAGGTTCATTCCTAACACAGTACCAACCAAACGGACGGATCTTAAATCTATGATCATAGAATTGCGCCTACGATATAAAAGGAACCTACTCGTACTGTCAATAAGTCACGTTTCTAGCTTCAGTATTTTCGGCTGTGCGATAATGAGTCAGTCAACCTTTTTTCTTTATATATAAATATGAGATAGATATGTTGGTTCGGCTAGTTCTATAGGCTTTTCAATGTGGCATAATTTTATACTACTCGTAATAAGACAGGCCAGCTCGAACTGAATGTAACATTACCATGAATAGAAACGTTCCCAGTTTCATAAAATTAAAATAAATGCAGTCTCTATTTATATTTCATGAAATGCAATTCGCAGCGACCTCAGATTAAAGTTCCATTTGCATTTTAAATTTGACTAATAACAGCTTTGGGTTCTAGAAAACTATGTGATAATTGCTTTCGTTAGAGCTGGAGCCAGAGAATCTAACGGCTCTTCAGATCCGAGCGCAGACCGAATACGAGAAGTGTTTCTTTGAACGAGCTCTTGTATTGGCAAGTAGAGGGCAGAGGGAGAGGCGACTACCGACCAACTTTGCGGATTGCGCTCGCTGTGCTGAAGAAACGGTTAGTTCTATTACTTCTATAAGGGAAGTATAAACTGATAATTAAATTAGGAATGGAAATTATGGAATTATTATCAAATGCTGAAATAAATTGAGAAAAACTACAAGTGTTTTGTCACTTTATTTTACCGACTTACCGACTTAACTTAAGAGACTATATTAAAATAATAAAAAATTAAATTAAAATGAAATATAAACTAAAAACTAGTGTTTAATAAAAACAATATAAAATTTTATTTAGATACTTACGTAAATATTTTTATGATATTTAGTATTTAGTTATATAATGTACCTAAATATATATTGCTTTGTAATCCTTGCATACACTTATTCGTTAATTAATAGTGACTATACGGTTTTAATAACGTAAGATAATAATATAACTTTATTCGGCATCGTTAGAGCTGGCATATAAACAAATATAAAAATAGTTTGGCCGTATTAAAGTTTAATTGCCTTATTCACCTTATAATTACTATTAGTAATATTAGCAATCACAAATTGGTCCTAAAAGACAACTCATAGTTGAACGATTGCCTCAGAATACTTTATACTCATACTAGGCAGCGCATTCCGTATTCAGATGAATACGAGTACCTAAGTACAATAAAGCTATTGTAAATTCGCGACCGTATACGGCACTGCAGTAATCCCTAGACAACAAGACACGTGCATAAATACCACCAATAATTCATACGTTCGAATTTGGAAATTCTGGAATGTCATGCAGACAACCATTCAATTCAAATTTACAAACAAATATATTGGTAATAAACGAAATATAAAATATACTCTACTTGTATTGTATTTTTCAACCGACTACAAAAAAGGAGGACACGATTCAAATGTATTTTTTCTTGTTTGTTACCGTAAACTTTCGACTGGGTATACGGATTTTGATGATTATTTTTTTTTATTTGAAAGCTAATGTTACCCGTGTGGTCCAATTTGGTCCAGTTCTGAAAGTGGCATCCATAAGAAAACCATATAAGTTCTAATTGCACATAATTGAAAGTAAAAATATTATTCCTACAATAAAGTTCTCAAAACATAATAAAGTTATTCATAACAATATTAAATCCAAGTACTTACTCGTACTGCGTCAGATACGTGAATGTGCTGGCAAGAGCGCGGAAAAGGTGTTGTCTGCAACTGCCAAACTTCTGCCTTCAAATCGGCTGACGGATGATACTGTAAACTCGGATGAAACTAAACTTCCATTACGTAAAAGCAGAATGCTACTTCAACCCACGCGCCAAGTAAGTTATTTCCTATCGCGTTGATCTCTTTCAAACTACAGTAGAATAAGTATTAAAGTAGTACATATATACTCGTAATATTGCTTATACTTAAGTTAAATTATAAAAATTTTTAAAAAGTAAAATTTTAAGTCTAACAAGTAACACTTTATTTACCTGAATAGAAAAAATTATGTTACATCGTCGAGCTGTTCAATAGATTTCAAACTAAATAAATCAAATGAGAAAATCTGAAGTGAATTTCATCAATTCTGTCCGCAATATTTACAGCAGCTCCGTTTTAGGTTCAAGAAATTTCGCGTGTTGAAGAGCAGAAATTCGAGCGTATATCTCGTTTAATGGCTTCCAAATATTTAGAGCAAATGGCCCACGACAAACATTTCCTCACGGCGTTATGTAAGGACGAAAGGCTCGTGTCAGCTAACAAGCTCGGCTCGCAGAGGCTGTATGAATTGGCTAATAAGGCTCTAGCGGATGTCGAGAAACGCCAAGTAAATATACTTATCTACCTTTTGTCACTTTAACCCCTCGCAATTACCTCGAATACATTTTTCTTTCGTTTATTTTTAACCATTTTACACTTCATTTGTGCCTTTTATGTGAAAATTAGCATTTAGAATTAGAATTTATGAAGCTTTTTATGTGTCTGTGAATCGCTAATTAGATCATTTTATTATACAATAAACTTTCTGGTTTTTATGGAGATACAGTTTACTTACAGTTGGCTAAAGTACCTTATATTTTTATACACGTTTTTTACTTAAAGTGCTATTTTAATTATCATAATAATAATGCGTATAGTAACAGTCTATTATTGTTACAAAAAATTCATTCGATTTTTACTAATAGGAAGCAATAAAATAAATGAACAACGAATTACACTCATAACTCCTTTTGCTTTGGGTGCCACGGAGACAAACATCTAGTAAAGCACTTTTTTATAAGTATACATAATAATATAATGGTTTTTAGGCTGTGCTTCGGGAACGCCGACCTTTGTACGCGGCCCGCGCTTCGGAAGCCGCTGCACGCGCTAGGCTGTCACGAGCTCGTAAACAAATGATCAAGCATGCTCAAAAACAACACATCACTGACGCCAAACGCTTAGTCAAGGCAGCTGAGGATATGTTCAATGAACGAGACACAGCCAAATGTTTGGAGCTAGCTGAATTTGGGATAGAACAGATTTCAAGGAAACCAACCAACTTACTGCCAGGGAAAGAAAACTTTCTGCAAGCATTGCATAATATTGTTGGTAATGCCTTCTTAGATCAGGTTGGTTTAAATGTATATTAATGTTAATAAAAGTTTATACAGACAAATAATAGAAAGGTATCGGTATTTCATCAATAAAACAAAAGTATCTAAGATGAATGCTGAAAAGCAGGAAGTAAAAGCTTCCACGAATCTACCATCAAAAATAACAAATTCTCAGAAAATAAAGAAGTCCTCGCTTGTTCCCAGAAACGAGTGCGGGATCAAATGAGTGAAGCTGATCTCGAGAATAGAGCGTTCGTTCTTCTAGGAATCGCAATATCCCGCGAACCGAGTCGGGATTCGGTGCTACGGTCAAGACCGCCTGCACCGCCTCGAGACGCAAAGTAAATTCACTTTTTCAACCGATTTCAAAATAGGTTCTTATTTCGACTCTATTTTATTTTATGTTTGTTTCCTCGTAAGTTTCGAATGGGTGAAGCGCGCATAGCCCCGCTGGCAGTGTGGATCGCAAACGATCACATTGTTAAGCAACGTCGGGCGCGGCCGGTAC
>DWQK01000565.1:0-19893 GCA_018231225.1 Noctuana stator
TAACTCACAAACAAGTTGTCATCGTCGCCGAGGGATATGGAGGGACAATTAATGTGCCATTACACGGTCGCCCGGTAATCCCCTGTGGGCTAAGGGAGCGCTCGATTTAGCACTGGCTTAGCGTAACAGCGGTTTTAAAATAGAAAAAAAAAAGAAAAATATTTACCTATAGCCTTGTATTTACAATATTACTAACCTAAGCCTGCGACTTAATCTGAGTGCTAATCAGAATTTAGTAAAAAGTCAAAAATGGGTGGCTAACAAAATAATTATTTACCGTGTCGGATTGCGTTGGTAGGTATTATGCTAGATAGGCCAACTTTCCTTGCCCTCCAACTGTCTGCTACTGGCCCATCTTTTCATTTCATTTCATTATTTTAGTCGGTGTTATCAAAAATAATAAATAAAAAATATACATGCAATTTCAACACTGCTAAGTTAACTTTTGATATAATTAAGTGTATTTTGATCATAATTAATTACATTTTTAACATATTTATTTAGATAAAGATAAAGAATGTAGGTAAAGGGAAAAGTTTCGACCAAAAAGATAAACAAAAGATAGAGGAACAAAAAATAAAAGCACGCAGTCACAGAGATATTCACAGACATAGCGACTTAATACTAGTTTTTCATAAATGAGTTATGATAAACTAATATTAAGTCGCTATTTGTTCGACACCTTAATCCGTTACCTGACGAAAGCGGCTTAGCAAAATAGACACCGTCACAGCCGGATTAGAACTGAAACGCTGAAACAAACTGCACAAAGCCTGTTTACAAAACCTTCACAATATTGCTGCCAACCAAAAAACATGTGGAATTCTCGCAAACACGCATAAATTGGTAACCATTACATAGCAGCTTCACACTGAAACCTCCACACTAGGAGTCCCTGTGCCATGGGTGCCGTGGACACACACAAAGACAACTACACAAACACCCAGACTGGGAACAGAAATCTACCTTCTTCGTGAAACTTTACAGAAAGACAACAAAAAACGAAAAACACCCAGACCAGAATCAGAAATCTAAATTCTTGCAGGGAATCGAACCCAGGAACCTTCGAATGAGATATTCACAAACCCCCTTAAACTGAAACCTTGGCTAACGACCTCACACTAAACGAGTTAATGGGCCACTGAAGGTTTTAAATGAAGCACCTTGGAACTGGCATTGAAGAAAATAACGTTTTGAGACAAGAAATACTTATGTTCAAGGGGATATAAAACGCTGTAGAATTTCATGGCAGCTCTTTTGACACGTGAAGTAGCTACGCGAAAGTTTCTGAGTGAATGAGTAACTCATAGATGTATATTAGGCTTTCATAGGCTGCATGTGATGAAAAGACAAAGATCAGGGACCTTATTCACTACGACAATACAACACGTAACGCGGCTATGGAGCTGATACCTATTGAGATATTACTAACAGTTAAATTTCCCGCGAAGGGCGAGGTAGTCGGTTCTTCGGAATGGGAATTTAGTACCTACGTGTCAGTCGGTGAGGCGAGCGCTAAAATTAGAACCAGTGATAGCAATCTACACTTAACCATTTGACGGCAAAATTAGGTTAGGTTGTCTATAAAATGCATCGTGTTTTAATATGTTATTTAACAGCTCACAATTACAAGGACAGCTAGTGGTCGTGAAGTACCAGTGTGTAGGTAAGGAAGTATTAGAGTTGACAATATTTAGTTTTTTCGACTAGGTACCCTTATTTAGGTGTAGGTAGGTACGCTAAATAACGCTTCACGATATAGAACGATAGTATTTGTCGAACCCAAAACCCTTCGAATGGGGGACCGGTGTGATTACCACTACACCATACTGGTTATTATCCTTTACCAGTTTCCTATTACCAATAAAATTAATATTCTGTTCTGTTATTAGTATTTATCCACCTTTTTTCTCAATTTCACTTATAACTTACATGTGTAATGCACACAAGTAATATTTGCATAAACAATTTCGTATTATTTCACCAAAACAAAATTGTTTCACCCAGTTCACCGTAATAATGTTTTCATTTAAGTAATTAACCAATACTTTTAAACAAAATATTGATGTGAAAATGTTGTCATTCGAGTTAATTATTATCTTTGCTTAACATCGATCCTTTGTTGTTGTTAATTTTGCTATAGCTGACGAAACAAATATGTAGCCAGCACAAATTGGTGAAATTAATCAATCAAGTCACTAGTCAGTTTGTCTTTCAGTCCATTTTCGCCTTATCCAATTGCTACAAACGTGTGTCCTGAAGAGAAAACATCTTAAGAAATTCAATCAACTAGGTAATTGTAAAAAAATATGTACAACTGACTAACCGCACTGACTTTGTTCTGTAAATACAATTAACTGAGGGAACCTTTAGAAACGGAAACAATTAATTAATCAATAAACAAGACCATTAAATGTTGAGAACTGAACGAAATCAGATGATTTAATCATTAGTCACAGAGAAATGGACAGTCAAAAGCAACATTCAATTGAATTACTAACTGTTTCATGAGACAAAAGCAAATTGATCATGAAACAAGACACGAAAGTAAAGAAGGAACGAGAGAGACCCTGAGACCCATTTATTAAGAACTGTAAAAGTACAAAAGCGCAGAATCTTTAGAAAATGAATATTAACTACAATGTCACAGTTATAGTTAATTCTAGAGATATGACAAAGAAACAAAGGAATGAATCAAGACTTTTCATTGTATAAAGGTCTTTCAAGAGTTAAAGAATTATTGCAAAGAAAATCTTAATAGCTGATTATTAATTGCGCTGTCATGAAAAGTAAATTTATTTAAAAGATTTTATACAAGGGATGTTGTAAAATTGCGAGGAATAATAACTCTTTCTCCGAATGTCTTTCCGATTACGCAAAAGAGAGACAGACCAGAGGATTCATTCTACACTGAGGGGAAAGCTCTTGGCGTAGGAGCCAAGGGTCTCGAGTGGTCGAGGGTTGATGAGAAATCTACCTTGCCTAGCCTAATGCAATTTCTTAATTGCTTTTTCCTTTATTTTTTACTCTAACCTAACCTAACCTAATTTTTTTATTTGCTTTTTCCCTAACGTGTTAATCTAACTTTTCCTAACCTAACCTAATTTCTTTATTTGCTTTTTTCCTTTATTATTTTAAATAAATACACAATACATCTAACTACTGTTAGTCCTAAACTATTTGCTTGAGATAGTTCGTAAAAGCTTCATATCGATCTTGATCTAGCTATTAATTACCGACGGCCGACAGGTACATTACACTAATTGGATTCGCTTTCCCGCCCATAGAAACCGATCACCAATTAACTGAAGGCGTAGAAATTGTCTTACTGTAGAGGGTAGGTATATCATTTCTATGAAAATACACCATAACTTTTATATTACGCGTACTTTGGCATATAAGTATATTCCCTGGACTCTGCTGTTAATTTTTATTCCTGTCACTGAGTCACAATCGTCTGCCACTGGCATCTCAATGTTTGATTTTTTCAGTTTATGGTTATTTTTAATTATTTCATCATTTGTAAGTTCAATCTACACATCAATCAGTAGTTCCACGGCATGAGGCGCCCTTTTTTTAAGTATCAATAAAAGCTAGAGGAAAACTTTTGACACTTCTTTAAAATCAAGTGTATAAGTAAATTACAATGCAGTGTCTTTAACCTGATAGTCAGCACACGTGAACTACCAGGTTAACCGAAACCTAACCTACTATGATTACTAATACATAAACATAGTAAAACTTTTGCGAAAAGCGTGACTACTACGTATAATCTGGTCGTGTTATTAAACGATTAATCAACACCTGTGGTGCCTGTAAGTGAAGTTGGCAGTTCTCGAGCGATCTTATCGTATCGGACGGTGTACACGGTACTGTTTTGTATATTTAACAGCTTAAATGTTCTAGCATGTAAAATTTTTGTATCATGGTAAATGGCGGTAGTATAAAAAATAAAAAAATAACTCATAAGGTATTTGTATACACTCGATGAACGTCAAATAATACAGTACATCGGTTTTAGGCGCCCTTTTGGCTAAGGTAGGCCCGGAAAAAAAGACGGCGGAAAAAAACTCTCGGCCCTTCTTTAAAATCAAGTGTAAAATCACAAATGATTAACTGTACATTATAGCTTTAGCCTGACAGCGCGCAGACGTGACAGCTAATCGTGTGCGTCACCGTATGTGTAGTATTCCACTGGTATTATAAACGCCTTCCCCGGTTGTGGGGAGAGACCCATGCCCAGCCGTGGTACATGTAATAATTTACTGGAATCATTAATAAAAATATGTATCTACCTATTTACATTTCACTCTTTTCACGTTTCGTTCGTGCATGCCAAATTACTGGAATCCAAAACGTGCAATCAAGCGATTTACGAGTATTAACACCTGTAGCAGAATCGGCCTTCGCTATCGTGCGATCTTATCGGCTCGGACGGTGTACACGGACCACTTTGTCGGTTTGTTTTAATACCATATTGTTTATTACTATCAAGATTTATAATTGTATGGAAAGTTTTGTTCGTAGGTTGTTTATTATATTTAACAAACTTCAAATAAGGAGGTTAAGTGTTAGTTGGAATATCTTTTCTTTTATTTATGTTCCGTGTTATGATACTGTTTGGGTTGCCATATCGCTGTAGAAACTAATTCTTATACTTAAAATATTACTTTAATTTTATTTAAGCCTAATCTGTTCAAATAATATAAAGCTCAAGAGTTTGTTTGAACGCGCTAATCTCTGGAACTACAAGTCGGATTTGAAAAATTCTTTTTGTGTATAGTAGTTCAATTCATGAGCAAGGTTATAGGCTAGGTTACAATTCTTAACGCGAGTGAAATCGCGGGGCATAACTAGTACAATATAGTACTAAAAACTTTAAACCTAGTAAGTAAATAAAAAAGCTTCAAAATTAGTAAGCGCAAGCTAATTCAAACCTTGTTTTCTTGTGGGAGAGTTGCAATTTAAATGAGCACCCTGGGAGAGTGTTTCTTTTGTGTATTGTGTAGTCTGTGGTAAACCCTTGTTAGTAAGCGCGCCGAATAATGGGATTTCGCAGTGTTCAAACCTAAGGTTCAAACAATGGTTTAAATTGTATGTGAGTAACGTTACGAAAAGTGCTAATGCATTATGTTACATGAACATTACGAGTATGTTGTAACAAATTTTGTTATTTTGTGATATTATTTTATTAAAAATAGATAAGAGTAATTTGATTACTTTACGAGTATATTCGGTGGGAAAAAATGGTAACAGATATACGGATGGGTCTGACAGTCAAGTGCGAGAGTTATTACAGATAAAATATTTAATAATTGACAAATGACAGTAAACATAATTCGGTGTTGTTAACTCAATTTAAGACAAACTTCGAAACTAAACTATAATATTTTAAAACAAAACAAAAGAGAAAACAATAAACGAATTACCAAAATGGTTTAACAGTTGCAGCTAGGTACCAGTATGTAAACGGGAACTAAAAGTAAACTTACTGAAACAACGTGATGCCAGCGTAATTACATGCCACCGGGCAAATTAAAACTCCGCTACCTTTCAAACGTTATTCGGAATTTCAAAATTGAAAACAAAAACTGAAAATAATGTAACAAAACATGAAAGGACTAGGCTCGCGACCTCGGCCGCGTTGAATTTCTAAAAATCATTTCTTAGTGCTCAATTACATTATGAAAGGAACCCCTGTACCAAATTTCAAGTTTCTAGATACAGTACTTTCGGCTGTGCGTTGATATATATCAGTGAGTCAGGTTCTTCCAACATTGTAATAAAAACTTGAGCTATAATTAAAGAAAAATTCAAATACAGAAATGTGCCTAAATGTGACGCGTCCTTGAAATTTCTCTGTTAATTCTCCTAAGTAATCGAATGGCTACGTAAAGGGTATACTTCAGTCACTCCAAAATCATTTTAACTCTTCAAATATTATATCAAAGGCGACTCCACTGAACCTGCACCATTAGCGAGATGTCAGAACAGAACCGAGAGTTTGTTTAAACAATAAAATGAAACGATTTGTGACGCAAACGCGTTTCCGGGACAATTTCCGCACGAATCGGAAATTAAATGACGCGGAAGAAATATAAGAGATCAACGAACGAATTGAAGTAAAACAAACGTTGTTTCCTCGGCCTGTTTTATCTTTTTTGGATAATTTTACAGAGTTCTTTGGTCAAGTCAGCTCTTAGTGTCTTGATATCGTGGAAGAAAGGCAATGTAACTCCGACTACCGCGAATTGAAAAAAATTGAATTAGACATTATAAGCGAACCTTTTCTAGTCACAACATAAGTACTTTACTTACTAACGGTTGTTAATAAACAGATACTATAGTAAAAGTCAAATTTTTTTATTTATCAAAGGTATTTACATACAATTAACGAGTCTAATAAATCAATACGTATTAACGGCATTAGGCGCCCCTTTGGATTAGATCAACCAGGAGAAAAGCCGGAAGAAAAAAATCATTTAAAAATTAAAAATGTAGTTATATTATTCTGTATGCAGTAAAGCTTAAGTCGGATAATAATAATGATATACAAAGCCAAACATAACAAAAATAAACGTCTGTTTCTACTTCTTACATTTTTCCTTCTTATTTTTTTTCGCGTCACTTAATTCTCGATTACGCGTCTCCGCTACGCGCTTACGTCACAATTAATTTCACTTTTATTCTCTCTACTGTTTTCAAATGAAAATACGCCATTGTACTTAATATCTTGGCGGAGAGAAACGAGCGCCAGAATTTGTTTTCATGAACCAGGGCTACTTTGAATTAGGTGTTTATCTTGATTATTCCAGACAACTTTAATTTTTAACGCTAACCGCGTTTTTGTCGTCATTTTTATCATGACTACAAATGACTTTAATAACTGGATTTATTTACGAGTATCTCAAACTAAAAAGAAGAACAGAATCTATGTCCCTGTAGATAAGTGTAACAGTTCTACGTATTGTAAACATTTCCATGTCATGTCTAACTCAAAAAGAAAAATACTAGATGGTGTCCGGCCAGTTACATTCACTTGAAGATAATTGGCCGGACACCATCTAGTATTTTAGTAAAAGTTATCAAGTACTTACTTGATGACTTTTCAAAGTTGCTTTTGGCAACTCATCACCACACCAGAAGCCGGTGTGACCCTGCATTAGATTATTCAAAAATCATATTAACTTACCTTTTATCGAATTCATGTAGATCTTCGGAAGTGAACTGGCTGGTCACATCCAGGAGCTGCTGGATGTGGTCGCTACAGACCCGGCTCTTGCGTCTGCCGTCCTCCCCGTCCCTGACCAGGATAGTGGAACAGCCCCCGTAGTCCAGGGACAGCGATGGCTGCTGCACCACTATGGTGGTTCGCCCGGATGGCATTGAGGATGCTGTGTCCAGTGGGTTCGCGGTGACGTGGACCTGCGCCGCTGGACAATGATAAAAACATTTTTATTAAAAGAAGTCGTATAAAAGTAGCATTATTGGTTGGGAATAAAATTTTTATTGTGAATGGTGTATAACCTCACTGCTAGTGTGGATCAGATGGCAACTTCGGGGGCAGTTGATACTCGGATGGGTGACCGCTAATTGCAAATTTCATGCGCGCTTCCGTGCATCTGAGGCCAATAACCCGTATAACCCGTATAACTAATACGCATTATAGCAGCGTGGTATGATCTAGGCTTTGCCCCTTTGTGAGGAATGACTCGTTCTCAGCAGTGGCCGATAAAAAGGCTTGCAAGCAGAACTTGTAACGACAGTTCTCTCCTTCAAGTAAACAAAAATATTGAACACTACATGTAAATTCACGATATTCTTGCTATTTTTGACATATTCCCTGTAGGACAAAATGCTGTTTTATATTCTCACGGAAAAGTGTTAAGAGAATATTCACATTGTCGCAGTTGCTCCATCAAAGGTCAGAATCAGAATCATATTATCGTGGAATAAGAGCACATTACAGATGTTAAAGTCAAAGAAAATACAATAATGTAAAAGATATATCTAAATTTTCCCTTTAGGAACATTGTATGTAACTGAAAGCATATTGAATAGCTTTATAGAGAAAATCAGCACTTTCTATTCACTTAGTCCTGTATAATGCTTTCTGACGGAGCTGCATTGATTCTTCAATGAAGATATCGGTTCTGCAGAACGGGATACAAAAGATACTTATTTGTAAGAACGAAGGAATTACAGGGCTTTATTATTTAAAGAGCGAATTCCTTCAGTATTTTGTGGAATAGTTTACATTTAGAAATATGCTTAAAAACGTTCTGAAGTTTCTAAAGAACTAAAGATAAACTAATTTTGATTAGAATGTCTGTTCTACGTTTAACCTTTAACTGTCATAAAGTCCGTTCATTGTTTTTCAATCTCATTTTTTTATATTAAAGGCTTTCTGTAGTCAACTTCATCGTCACACCC
The DNA here is from genome assembly GCA_018231225.1 of Noctuana stator. Classification (NCBI taxonomy): domain Eukaryota; kingdom Metazoa; phylum Arthropoda; class Insecta; order Lepidoptera; family Hesperiidae; genus Noctuana; species Noctuana stator. Next base: position 8,434 of record DWQK01000565.1, read on the forward strand.
TAGATATCATCGCAAAATCGTTTCGTAACAAACTATTATTTAATCTGTGACAAAGTTGCCATGACTACTTCAGACTCCATTTTTAAATTAGCTACACAAATTAACTATTATTTAATCTGTGCTAATGTTATTAGTCCTAGCATCGTTTTTTAGTTAAAAGAATATGGCCACCTCGAACTGACTTATTTGTTATTTGTAGCCAAGGCAAAATATTATTGAAGTTATACCTGTTGATTGTCTTCTTGAAGATGGCGGTGGAACGGAGTGCTGATGCGCAGAAGACCGTCTTCGAGTTGCAGCTGTCGTGAAAATTTCAGTCCCTTCCAGCTGTCTTCTCAATTTCGCTACTTCATCCTTATAATACTCCTGCTTTTCCGCTTTCTGCTTATTCTTCAACCTTGGCTCACTCCCTCTTCTCTTCACTGGTTCTGGCTCGAATTTAAAATGAGTTTCATATTTGGTCTGACTCAGTTTAGGACTTTTGGGAGTTTCCATTTTAGGGTCGAAGGGGATTTGTATTGATGTGGTCGCTACATTCGTTTGACTGACTTGAGTTTTGTTTCTCGGTTTCTCAGTTTTCTTAGCTTTCATTTCTTCTTGGGGTCGCCTGAGATCTTCTGCTTTGGGGTCAGGGAGCGGAACATCAAAGATGAACCGCGCTGGGCCAGGTCTGGGTGAGTCCATGACATCAGTTGCTGATTGGGGGATGGTGTAGGCAGGGGTTTCGAACTCGCAGCTGTTTTGTGGTCGGTGATAGTGCGGTGGCGCTGTGCTTGGAGGATTATGGTTCGGGGGGTCAGCGTCTATGAGGTTAGGGGGCTGGGTAGGGGGTTCGGGGGGCTCGCATTCCGCGTCCATAGAGTCATCTGTGCAAGTGACAGAGGTGATTGCGGTGGCAGCTGAGTCTGTGCTTGTGTTGATGGTCTTGTCTGATGTTGTACTGCTACCCATAACCACCACCTGCTGGCAAAGAAAAGAATTGTGAGTCAACTAACTTAAATCACAAACGATCACTAAAATAGTAATAATAAAGGTCAAATAAATTAATTAGGACAGTTAATACGAGAAAGTATCCTTTAGATAATCTCTCTTTATAGATAGTACAGATATTAGGAGATATTAGGAGATATTAGGAGATGGGCCAAACACTTTAGTAGCTTTAATATTAAGGCAACTTACAACCTTTACTAATCTAGGTATGTGTTTTTATACTGTTATACTAGTATAATTTGATACAATGGTCCTGCGGCTTTAATGGTAATAATAAATAACGACAAAGAAACCGTCTGGCATAAATTATAACAAACGCACATATTTCATCCGATCGTGACAAAGACAAAGCTAGAGCAACATATTGAAAAACGGGTCCGCGGAAACGTATGTTGTAATTAAATATATTATAATGTGAAAGTATGCAAAGGAAACCTTTTCATAAAATATTTCTGTGTTAGCGTATAACTTTATCAGGAAAATTCCATACAAAATATTCTCAAGAAAAACGTTTTCGTTTCGAAGAAATACTTGAGGCTGTATTCCGGGTGGAAAAAAATAATATTTGGCTCAATAATATACTAATTTCCTAATGTGTTATTTTTAGTGGGTTCTGTTCTGTCTGTGGGTTGTGTAATTGTCTGTGCTTAGTCATGACATAAGTAGGGTATCTTGTGTCGTGACCAACCAGGGGAGTGTGGAGTGGGGCTGTGAGTGTGAAGCGTTATTTAAATAAATAACAAATGAATATTTATTATACACAGCGTTATATTGTTTATTCATCCATTAAACTCAGCTTCTAGGAGTTATCTTTAAGGTCTTCTATCCCATTTGAGGGTAGCTGTGGGTGTACCTGAACATGGGCAGCAGTGACCACTACTAAAAAATTCTCAAAAAACAAAATGAAAATATAAAGAGGATTTATTACGAAACCAATATAATATCTTTTAGCAAACACCCTTACCTTAAAAGCCTGAAGTGAAGCATACGTACGTCAGAGCACACAACCTTTTTGAGGCTTCGTTTTATGAACCACTTAAGCGTATTGTTTCCGCTTATATTTTATTTAGGTAGCCGTATCGAAGGCTTCCAATTTGATACATGAGTGAACGGAATGATAATACTCTTACTCGAAAATATATAATATATATGTACGAGCACAATATAGGTACATATACAATACTTAGAAGATAAGCAATACCTATGTGTAGGAAATATTAATAGATTTTGACCATTTTATGGTGAAATTACATAATATGCAACTTACCTACCTACTTACGTAATTTGAATGTTCGACAGAAGAGTAGAACGAGTAAATAGAACGAGTAGACTGTCATATAAAGAAAAGAACTTTGCAAATCTCGACTACAGCGCGGCAGCGCCATCTACGGTATTTTGACCCAACTCCTGATACACTCACTGCTTATAATTTTATCTTATTATTGATTCCTCCACGATCTGTAGTTGAAGCGATGATTTTAAAGTCTTTAAACATTACTCAGAAACGTAAAATTATTTACATGAACATTTATTTATTTTATAAAAACTAGCAGCCATATATAGAAATATAATACTAATATTGATTGTTTGTTTGAACGCGCTTATCGAAGGAACTACTGGACCGATTTTAAAAATTCTTTTATTGTAAGATAGTCCATTTATTGAGGAAGGCTTAGAGCTTTATAGGCTATCAAGCGTTACGTTGCAGTTCTTAACGCGGGTGAAACCGCACAGCTAATCGTTAATAAACTAATAAAATAAACTTAAAATTATGCATGTTTGAAATGTATGCAAATTGTTATGAATACAAACGCTTAAAAAGCTGTTCCACCGATAACTTTGAATTGTTTGCGTGATTATCTCAAGTATCTATCTGTTACAACAATCCCATACACTATCTATCAACCCGTTAGCGTTAATCAAAGAGGCCCTCAGTACAACACAAAGTCCATTAGACAGACAATTACAAAGTCCTTTACAGAACGTGACGTGACTTCGCAAAGCTTTTGACTAAAGGACACAATAAATGAGGTACCTACGACTACTTACAAATCGGAAACAATAATTTGCATTCGTCCCTCTCTCAATATTTCAAAACTTTGAAACAAAACGTCTCTGTTCCGTCGACTCCAATAAAATTATGCTGGAAAGTTTAACACACAATTCGTATAGCACCTAACAGCTGAACAGCATATTTTGCGGTTTCCAATATGCGAGAGTGAGGTGGTCAAATGTAGCTTGAAAGAGATTTTGCACTGTATTGTGAATGGAGTTCAATCAAGAACTAGCTATGACTCGCGATTTCACCCACATTAAGAATTGTAACGTAATGCTTGATAGCTTATAACCTGCCTCATGAATGTAGCTATCACACACTAAAAGAATTTTTATCCGACTTGTACTTCCAGAGATTAGCGCGCTCAAACAAACAAACCCTTCAGCTTTATATTATTAGTATAGATAGTACACAACTTTTATGATATACTATTTAGCCAGCGTGGTAGACTATGGCCTAAACCCTTCTCACATTTGGGAGAAGATGACGTTGATTATTATGATACTAATTGTAAAACAATAGTTACCTATAACTATGTATGGCTTAGATTATTACATAATTGACGTCTTTGATATTTTATTTAAAGAAATGTGTTAAACAATAATTAAAAAAAAACTTCTCAATGAAAAGTCTTCTCAAAACCTTAATTTTTTGTTTTTGTGACTCACTTTTCTGAAAATTAATTTACACTTCGTTCAATGGCAATCAATGGACCTTGAAGAGATTTGAACAATTTGTAGCCAAAACCTAACGAGGATGTCTGACCGTGACATCTATAATACGAGCGATTAAATGTATTTTATTTCGTTAATTAATAATAGTATGAATGTATACATCATACATTCATAAAAACAATTATAATATTTATGAATACCAGTCTGGAATCATTCTTAATGCTTTTTTTGTCGAAAAATATCTATCTAAATCAGGATGCATTTGATCTGATATTAAATGGTCTCTAAAACCAAGTAGGAGTGAAGTCCTATCCAATACCGTACGCGGATGCGTGCTCTCATAATGACTAAATAAAGTAATCCACCCCGGGAAAACCCTATATTACAGAGTCTATAAGATCCGTCAAAGTAACAATCAGATTCCACGCCATTTATACTACAAACTACGCTTAAGAAGCTCCATTAAAATTCCATCGCCAATTGCCATTCACTTCTCGCCCACAATAAAACAAGCCCATAAAAATATTCGCTGAAAGTCCATTCAGCTACAGATTAAGTTCTGATTAGAGTTTGTCCATTAGATTTCCAAAGGTTTTGAACACAAACAAAATTAATTCTCCATTCAATTCAGGTTTTTGCGATCAATTTTAAAGAAAATGTTGCCTGTTTCACGCTCTGATTTATTTACTCAATTTTCCTTTTTGTATAAAGTTCAACAGTAAATGATAATTTAATTACATCTGCTACAAGACTGTTGATGATATGATCTACATATGAAGAGGAATTCAAAATTTTGTTTCAACGGACTTCGTCCGCGTGGATTTATTAAAGCATAATTAATTGGGGCAAGAATTACGCTGTCAATACAAACTTTTTCTCCGTTTTTCATCCCTTTAGTGGTAGAATTTTAGAAAATACTTTCTTATCAGATGCTTACATCATACAAAGAAACCTCCAAGTTTCAGGTCCCTACGATCAGCGGTTTAGGCTGTGCGTTAATCCTGTTAATAAAGACGATTTCCTCAGACAAAAAAATATTTTATTGTAACAGAACACAGAACATAATACAGAGCACAACACTTTCCATAGATGGCATTACTATATAAATTTTGTTACTATATTAACATTCAAGTCAGTCATTTACGACAAACGATTTTATATGTATAGAAGATAGATAGTGACGTAACAAAACAGTACCTACCTATCCTGTATCTCTTTGTCCTAAACTTTAAAAGAGCTTTGATTAATACAGAGCTTTACTACAGCCAGTGTTTAGAAGGTACGAGCACGTTCACCTCGTACGAAGTATTTTATGTACAGATAGAATTGGTTGCGGCGCCTACAATGCTAGTGTGTAGGAAGGTTAAGAATATAGAAACATTATTTCATAAGAGTTTGGAAGCAATGAAAAACTTTTTTCATCCCACAAAGAAGTTCAGTGAAATTCAGTGGCGGTGCATCTGACGTTCGACGAGTATTTATGATTCTAGTTCGAAAACAGAAGTTTCCAGTTTCCATTGTGTACAGAGCACGTTGAAAATGCGACAGGAACGCAATTTAATATATTGTGTAGCATGAAACATGGGTAAGAAACAAAGTTTTGTGAATTGAACGACTTGTGATTTTGAAGTAATGGGGAAGGTACTTGGAAAACTTTCGTGATAGAAGAACGAACGAGTTCGAAGTTTGAATAATAGGTTTAAACGAAATTTAGTCTGTCTCTTTAAGGTTGAAACTCTTCTGTTTAAGGAGATCCAATTTTCTCTGCTTATTGAACCAACTTCTAAAAAGGGAAGATTGCACCATTACCCTTCCTTTGGTCCCTTCCATAGGTTCCTTTGGTCCTTTAGGTCAATGATACGCGGTAAAGATGACCCACAAAACTCCATAACGTTTATCCTGAAATTGTTACAACTGCGCCAAATACTAGACCTTTATCACATCTTTCTTACCCTATTAAATATTGAATCATTGATTGGATTCATGTTTTTAGACGCACACAATTTCAATTTTAATGTCAATCCCACGTCAAGCATGAACTAAAGTGACACGCTAATGAAAGCGTAAAGGTTAACTCATATTAAATCCCTATGTTTAGAAAATTGATTGCACGTGAGGTACGAATATAATTGAAACACACGTGATAATATAACTTGTAACTAATATATATAACTATCAGGTAGTTATGACATTGTAATGAGAGTGAGATTGAAAATGCAAATCACGTAGTAACGTAGTCATTACATTTGTAACATAAGAAATGTGGAAAAACTTAAATACCTGCTTATAACATATATTTTTTTATTGAAAATAGTTTTAAGAATAGAATAGAAGGGAACGATTGACACGTTAACGATGACGTCACACGCACTATCCTATTTTGATAATAATAATAAATATGTCATTCTGTAACCAGCGGTTAGTATTTTTTTATGCTTAAAAAACTTGATTCACGCGATGATAATAGCAAGAAAAAGCTAGTTAAGCAATATGCTTTCAGCTAGTGCTTATTCAAGGCTCACGTGATGAGTTATGAGGGTGTGTCTGTGGTTTACGAGCCGGGCGGCCTCAAGGAAATTTACAGCTTACTGGATTTTTATTTTTTTCATTTACGAGGTTATACTGTGTATCCGCTGAGTCAAAATTAGTGTCAGAACTAAAGCATTGTGTTTTGGATAGATGTTGGATACCAACGAACTGTATAATAATATAATTAAATACTAAATCGTAGGTGGTAGAACTGGTATGGTTCAAGCGGGGAAGTACCACCCATGTCTGCCTTGAAGCTAATGAAGCAATTAATTTGTGTTTCAGTGGAAAGGTGCAGTTGCCGGCCACACTTACATGAGGCGCCAGTCAGCCTCCGGGGCAGCAGCGCAACTACAAGCGACTTCAGATAGGACACGACCCTGGTTGTTGGATGTAGATGTCCTTGGGCGGCAGCGACCACTTAACACCAGGTGTCCTGCATTCTGGTCTGGCACTTCATATCATAAAAAAATTTAATTGATAGATAAACATAAACACTGTGTAACAAAATAAATGTTTCTTTCTTTCTTCCTTTCTTTATTATGTTAACTAAATACTATGGTGTTGTTCGCATTGTAATAAAAGACGCAATACGCTTTATACCGTTGTTTCCGGCGTAACAGCGTTTTTGTGGCTGACGACACGTTTAACGGTTTCATTAAATCCTAAAGTTTTATTGCAATGTTTATTGTTCATTACTGAAGTAATTAAAGCGCTCTTTTAGGGCCCGAGAATCCTTAGAAAGCCTTACTTGACTATATTGTGAATGTCCATGTGATTCAGTTGGGGTAGAATTGACGCCGGAGTCATTTTTATGGCATACTTTTTTGGCAAAAAACTGAACACAGAAAAAAAATATAAACAAGAAATTATTTTATACTCTGCTGCGTATTAGTATGGAAACAAGATAGATAATGTTTTGTCACAAAAACAAAATTTAAAGATTTAAAGATTCTTAATTTAACGAGGCAAATGACGTCGCATTAATTAAAAGGCCGTCATCTCTACATTCGACGCAACTTATAAAAAGACACATATTTTAATGTACTTATTTCCTATTTTTGTAGCTCGATTAGTCGCAAAAAATATCGAATATTCCACGAAAATTATATTCAAATTTATATATTTTAATCGTCAGAGAAATATACAAATCTGTACATATTTTATCTCTCAACTACTTTTAACATGAACGACCATTTTTACTACATCGTGTTATTGACTCTGACTCGCGATAGACTAGGGAATCTTTTTACAATCTTGCTGGAAAATAAATATTGCCCTCCGGGATACAGTGTAGAGTTAAGAAGTTGCCACCAACAGAAACACGGGTTCTGCTGCAACTTAGGGACTTTGTTCTCTACATTATCTAAACACGAGCAGTGCTCCATGAGAGTAAGGCTTATAAAGATACATCAAAGGTGAACACTATGAGCATCGGGGAGTCTATACTTTTTTGTATGTACACTTATGTAAGTGTACATACAAAAAGCAACTCACAGACCTTTCACTAACTAGATGGGTATTAACACCGATACAGGCTGTTACGGGTTAGAGTAAAACCTGTAATAAACTTGTTTCGGTTACGGAACAGATAGCCTTTACGACGTCACAAAACGGACGATAAACTTTGGCGAAAGCCTGGCGCAGTATATAGGAACAGGGTTTGAAGGACTGCGACACCAGCGAGAATTTACTATGGCACTGAAGTGTTTCACATTTTAAAGTAAATCTTCCTTTCTCGGTACTCGTTCAAATTCATTTAAAAAAGAAGAAAAAAGCCTTTGGTGTTGTTGTCTATTAATTTTGTAAACGATTTTATCTAAATACTTACATAACAATTATAGATACATGGCACCTAAAACCTGTTAGAGCTTATAAAGTTCAACCGTAGAGGTACCACCGCTGCCCTCATAACTCTCCGTAGGTTAGTTGGTAGAGATTATAAAGTTTGTCCGGGCTTGTAACAAAACTGCTCTCATAACCCGTCTTTTGGCAAGCATTGTGTTTCAGAAGGTTTGTTACCGTACACACTAAAATATTTACCTCGCCTCGATCTCACTCTTCTATCTAGACAACTTAAGTCATAACTTGAATGGAGGAACTGAAATAACAGTCAAAATAGACTGGCGCGACCATTCTAAACGCTATTACGTTAACGACTCTTAAGGTGCAAATAGGAGCTTTCGTGCTATAAGCTTCGAGCTTTGGATCTTCGCGAGAATCGATTTATGATGCTATAAAATTAGCAAGTTCTTGGTTTGAGTTAAGTTAAAGGAATAAAAACGTAGAGCTGCAATATTTTAGGGAGTTTCGATTATCTAGTGGTGGAACATGACATAATAAATATGTCGGCGAGAAGTTCGTTGAAGTCAACCATCTTAGTGTTGATGAGTACGAAGACATCAATGCTCTATATTAAAATTCAAAAGGCCAAGCATAAATAATATTAATCTGTGAGAATTGTCACTTATAAAATTAAAAATTGATTATTTTACATGAACAACTGTTCTCTCACTGACTGCACATATCCATGAAAGATGAGAAGGGGATCATACCGGAATAAATCATATAAATTTACTACCTCACATAGGATTTCTCTCCTCTTTGATGGTGTCGATGTTCATGGGTTTCAGTGACTATATATTGCGGTATGGTGTTGTATCGAATTATTCCTGTCCTGTAATATGATGTGCTTATTTCTATATATCCAATACATCCATCCATTCATCAGCCATTGGAGGTCCACTTGGACATAGGCCTCCCCTAAGCGGCGCCACTCCGCCCGGTCCTGCGCCCTGTGGATCCAGCGGTTTCCCGCTATCTTCCTCAGGTCATCAGTTTAGGTCATGAGTACTAAATGAATACCAAATCACGGTCGAAATTCAACCATTGTTCTGTTTCGACTGTGTCATAGTAGGATTCGTAGTTGATCAATTTTCCAAATGTATTTGAAGCAATTTGGTAACAGGAAGAAAAGAAAATAATCAGGAAGCAATTCAGAGTCTATTATATATAGTGTCGTTCACGTCATATATACAAACGGCATTATAATGATTTAATATTTTTTTCGCACACTTCCAACAGCATTCATATTTCTGCGTGGGCAAGAGCGACTCCACAGACAGTCAGAGCAACGGGCTGTGTGGTGGAAACGGTGATAATGGCGAGAAGGAAATTGTAATCGGAAGCTCTAGACTGGTGAGAAACATTCAAAATGATAAAAATTTCTATCGTTACCATAAACAATAAAAATGGTAATCTACGTATTTTTTTTTTCATTTATTGAAATAGTGTATAAGGTGCAAGGCCAAAATTAAACATCTTCATTAACTTTTTTTTCGCTGTGTTTCTAAATTTCGCTATCGACAATCTGGTGACTAGTGACGTGGACTAAATTGCTATGGCGACCTGTCGCGCTCTACACAAGTTATAACGTTTTAAAACTTTAACAATTTACCGCTTTCGAAATAAAACCACCACGGTATTTATCACATTTGTTTGTTAAAAACAAAGAAAGTGTCACCGGAACTGTAACTACGCGGAGTACTTCCGGATTTCCGGCAGGCGTAAACGTTCGCGTAAATTACGAATATTTGTTTACAGTTGAATGCGCCTCGATAGAAACAAATATTCGCACGTTATTTGCTAACCGTGGTATTTGTTCACCGACGAATGGGTGAATGTATTTTTTCCGATAATATTTCGCTTTCGTACGTAAGCGTGATTGATATTTGCTTACAAATCTTGTCTGACGTAGAATCTGGATCTTTAAGTTAATCTTCAAAATAATTATTTTTTAAATACACTTTCTTTTTGTGTTAATTAATTGTATGTTTCACAACAATGGTGGAATGATCAAATGACAACGAAATTAATTTGGACATAGGTAAAAGCAATACTACTAACTCCGCCCAGTACTCCTGAAAAGGTACCAGCGTCTCCGCCCAACACTGAACCGCTCAAGGAGTCCATCGACGAAGCAGATGAAGAAACAACACCTGCGGAAAGTCCGCCTTTGAGCTCTACACCTGTAAATGGTAAGTTGTGTTATCACGGTTAACCTCACTATTGCATTCGGCCGACCGTTCCATTGCTTCTAAAATAATGTTGCCTTTGTTATTTTATATTTGTTTATTATATATAGAAAGGGAATTAAATGTAATGATGAAAAATGTACTAAAACAACATAGTACTTTGTACTTATTCAGCCTAAATAGTGTATATTTATGAACACAGAACCATTGTATATTGAACAAGTTGCTTTTTATACGAATCAACAATCAATCTGCAGTCTATTTCTCTTGCATGTGACTCAAAAATGTATTCTGTTTATATGTAAACAAATCAGGGTTCAAACGAACGGTCTGAGTGCCAAAGTAAATACAAGCAAAAATTCTGTGTGATTTCGGCGTGTGAACTACGAAACGTCTAAAAATTTACGTTACCCTGAAGCCTGAGGGGCCAATATGTACAGTGTGATACAGATTTTGTTTCTTATACTGACATCTTCCAGAAACCATATATGAAACTCATTGTGTTAGTGTCAAAATGAAAATAGCGTATAGGTGAACGATAATTGACCTGACAAATGTTTTATTAAACTATCAACATAAAACAATATGGGAGACCCGAAAAGAAACAAACAAACAAAGAAACGACTGAAAAAATATTTTGATGGGAAGATTTTTATTGTTTTCTTCTCTAGTAGAAGAAGTTTGTTAGGAATATATCAGAAGTTTTATACGAGTGCTTCTTTCTCTAGTAACAGAAGTAGAGCAACGTCGCGCTTCGCCCGAGCCCGGCGTGGACGCGTTCGCTCAGGAGCAGTCGAACGCGGAGGTTCGAGCGGACGTCCCGCAAGACCGCAAGATGTCCACCGTCATGGCAACCATGTGGCTCGGCACTAAGAGCGGCAATCTCTACGTACACTCCGCTATGGGCAACTATAGCAAGTGCTTAGCAAGGTGAGCAAATTAAGTACCTTTTCCTCCACACTATATTTTATAGATTATATACTGTTTGATAATAATTATTATTATAATGGACAGACTCCATAAGGCTCACTTAAACTTAAAGCTCATATTTAATTGATTCCTAAATTAATTTTTAATTTTAATTCGACTATACAATATTAATTTATCTGTCAGTCTGCACTTTTAAAAAAGAGTTTCTTTTGTATTTTTTTAATCGCCTTTATCTTTTTCTGTATAT
>DWQK01000566.1:0-19889 GCA_018231225.1 Noctuana stator
TTTGGTTAAATCGGTTAAGTAGTTTAGGAGTCCATCGCGGACAAACACTGTGACACGTAATTTATATATATTAAGATATATTTACTTTAAGACGTTAATCAATCCATAATTTATTAGTACACGTTATTATTAGAAGGCTATATTATTTTCAATAACAATTTGGTATTAAACTAAAAATTATTTGATAAGTCGGTTTACGTTTTTGTTTCAAATAATGCAGAAATAGAAAACTACCATGCAAGTCAGGAAATGAAAAATGACATCCTTCAGTACACCCTACAAAGGGGCAGTATCAGACAGTAATGGCTTGTAGTAATAGAAGACGCGAAACAATCGAAACGCATTTTTTGACTTTCTCGTAGAGCTATTACAGCTGCAGAACGTTTGCCGGTCATATGTTACGTCGTAGACTCATAAGTTACATTGTTTGAACAACCTTTACTGGCTAGGTTAGGTTACTGTTTTTTTCCTTGAATATTTACAAAATTTTCTTTATATTTTGTGAGCATGATACGTTCTGAGGGTCAGCGCGCTTGCAGTCAACTTAATATAAAGTGGTTACTGAAACCCATGAACATCCACGTCCAACTTAAAACAGGAGAGAAGGTCATAAATTAAAAAAATGCGTAATATGGAACTGAAGAGTTTTAAGCTCAAGAAACAATTTAGATTTCTTTTATAGTATTATTTAAAAACGACAAAGTTCTTAAAATATTTGTTTGTCATGTAAGCTTACATAATTCTGTGTCAATGTACGTGGATTATGTATACTAACTTAACTAAACGTTTATACTGAGTGCAATACCTTATACCTTTGCTTACTTACGACACATATCGTGATCCTTGTATGCAGGATCCCCGTTTAAACAGTCTGATGAATGGGTTTGCTCCACTGTTCGAGGCGAGGCGACCTATGACTTACGAAGCATACACCATGGCCGACTATGTTACGTATTGCTTTATTAAACGCTGTACATTATGTAGGTACGTTCCATAAATACTATTTTGGTGCATTTATAGGGTTTACTTTTCTGTGGTACTGTAGTGTTTCCCAGCAGAAAAACGTTATTACACGGTCTGACGACCCGCGTGGTGTAGTGGTTACCATGCCAATCCACCATTTGAAGGGTCCCGGGTTCGATCCCCGGTGGGGCATAAATTTAAATGATGAATTTAGATTTCTGTTCTCGGTCTGGGTGTTTGTGTATTTGTCTTTGTATCTCTCCATGGCACCCACTACACAGGGAACCCTAGGGTGGGGCTGTGAGTATGAAGCGTTATTTTTAATTAATAAATTTGTTTTACAGTTATACGGACAGCATTGCGGCTCGTTTAGTAAGTAATGCAATGCCAAGTCTGCCAATCAAGAGTATATAACACTAATAACACTTCCACTGCTAAGAGTTTTTAACCACCACACTACGTGTAAAGATACACTATGGATACACTGAGCCAAGAGTATAAATAATAACACTACTTGAGTACTTCACACTGAGTGTCAAGCTGCCACTCGCAGTCCTTATGACAATCATGTGGCAGTGACAGCTGTCACAGTAGTGACATTATCTAACTACATGCACAGATTAAATAATAGTGATCACAAAAATACGGGTAGTTTGAATATTTTTTTGTAGGGTTAACTAGGGTTAACTTCAACGTCAGTTTGAGCGATGACGTAGTAGTTGCGCTCGTACCGTGTGAGACAGACGTCTGTGCTTCCTGTCCGTTCGTAACCTCCGCTGGTTAGACGTGCTATTTGTCGTTTAAAGTGCGTGCGTGAAGTGTGTTTTGTGTTAGTGTGTCTTAGCATCCCTGGAGCATCGTCAAAGGATGATTGGTCGTACCTATATCCTGTATCCGGCAGAGAGAACGCCGTGCGTGTCACATCCTGCTAATCGTCCCGGATCGACTTGGATTTTAAGGTTAGTGGTTTTCCTTTACTTTCCAGTGACTTTGGTAGGATTGTGTTTATAGACCCACATTTTACATAATAAACTAATAAACTGTATATTATACAGTCCAGTTTGAATCACTTAGTGTGACGTTCGCACAGTTGCAATAAATTACAAATTTTTAAATTTTCGACATTAATCTGTATTAAAAAAAATTAGTTCTTTAAATTAGTAGGCAGGTGTGAGTATATAGCCTTATTACGTCAGGTGAAGGAACTGCAGTGCTCATACATCACTGCTTAAGCGACCGCTCACGAGCCTCGAGCTTAGCAGTTAAGTAGTCACTTTGGTCGAGTTATTTCAAAGTAATCGCTATTTAAAACATATTTTTTAAATTTGGATACATACAAGTACTACGGTATGTATACCTTTGTTAGTGTTGGTATACATACCTTAGTATGTATACCAACGTATATTTATGTATAACACAAGAATTAAGATAATGACAATGACCCTCTCATATAGGTACATGATTTTTGGAGGTCTTTCAGCTAATAAGAACAAAAACGAAGTATTAACATTAACTAACGCACAAATTGAATCACGTCCAAAGCTTTAGAATTTCTAATTACAGTAAACCCACCGTCTTCCCAAAAATAACTAAATTTACGCAACTGTCTTCATATTTCCTAACTTGCCGGGAATCTTCCATAGCAACGTATCAAACTTGCGACTTCGCGAAATAAGATTATGTAAGGAACTTTAAGTGAATTGCTTAACATGAACTTGCAAACTTGTTTTACTGTAAACGGCTTAGTAGTAAACTTTGCTTTCATACAATCTTACTATTGTGTTCCGCTTAATTCTGTCTCTCTACACATATTTGCATATGTACTCGTATATATCACCGTTGACATGAGATTTAACAACTTTGTAATAAGTTGACTGAACTGAGAGTAGGTATTTAATATACAATAGCTTCCTGTGTACGAATAAATATTAATATAAATGTGGCAGCAATAACGTAGTTTTCATATAACTTAAAAATATATTTGATTTAGTCCGATTTTATTATTTGTGGGTCTCTTTCTATTAATAGTTCATAGGTTATATTTTTAATTTATATTGCAGATTCTTATACGCATCTTAACGCAAAACTTTACAATTGGTAATATTTGTAAACTTAGTTAATCATTTACTTCTTAAGTGTAAATTTTAAGGAAAAGGATAATCATGCTTAAAATTAAATGTGTTTTATATGTATAGTGTTTAGAAAGATTTTCTATTAAAAACTTTAAGCGATTATTGTTCTCACATACACTTTCGTTGCTAAAATTCCCTAAAAGTTTCGGTGGGAAGACGGCGGGAATATAAAAAGCACCCGCGCAATGGAGTCGCGACGTGCAGAGAAAGCGTTCGCCTGAATTAATAAGTACAACACGAAATTTGAATTTAATGAAACAAGTTCGGAAACAGCTGAGCGCGTATCGATCTTATAAGAAATGAACTGATGGGAAATGGGGACGACGGTTTTGAATGTGAATTAGGTGACGATATTGCGCCTTGTAATAAATGTAGTAAACATTTTATTAATGGACTGTTTCAGCGTTAAGTAAGTCCTTAAAACGGTAAAACCTACCTCAGATTATTACGAACATATAAAACAAGAATTGGATAGTTTTGTTGATCTCGTTCTTGAACTTTCCGGCAACCAATACATTTTGTGATATTTGTAGGATCATCAACATAAAGTAACATAGGTACTTATATTATATTTCAGTAGGTAGGTAAATGTAATTTATATCATGTTTCTTTTTTGTTTTTATTGTGTGTTACCACATAACACATCTCTTCACCATCTCCATGGTTTGGTTGACTGGTACAGGATGCCAACAATCATAAGTCCGAGTTAAGTCTCTTTGTGAAATCTTATCAATAAAGTTTTTTTAAATAAATAAATGAAAAATTATATACCCGCTCAGGTTCTCTCAAATGGTCATATAGGACTGAAACGTACACCAATAATAATTTGGAGTGATTATGGCGTATTCTGCGGTTTAAATACTCTGCCTCCGATTTAAACTGTAATTATGCTGATTGATATATTAATGTGAAGTTCGTGTGGTCGTTGTAATTGTAATTTTCAAAGGGGTTATTCAAATAGTTACAAATGAAAATGCTGCCTGCGTAAGTATCGATTGATTTAATTTTGACTTCGTATAATTATACTACTTTTTTACCTATTTTGTCTGTTACTATATTTTCCATCGGTTGTAAGTTCTTTTTGCCCATTGTCATTTCAGTGTACATATGAGAGCTATGTCAGCGACTTTTGTTCGTCTATGGATTTTATAAATACGGATTCCGTCGCTTTGCGAATATTTGTTAATATATTAATACGATATTATTATTCTTGTGTGTATTATTTATCTGAATATCCTTCAGAGAACTAGAAGGACCTTAGTATTTCAAGAATAGTAATAAATCTGTGTACGGCACCAGATAAGAATGCGGTCTTGATTTAGGTTAAATACATAGATAGATGTCTATACTATGCAAAGTCCACTCAACATCAAATTATCTGCGTGTAAATTTGCGCGTTTTTCCAAAGTATTTCTTATAGAAAATGCGATGTAGAAACTGTATAATGCTGTGATAAAAGGTGCCTATGCTATCTACAATCATGTTTTCAGCATTGCCGTTAACATACGCAGACACTATAATTGATAGATATTAATCTTTTTGTATAATATATCAAGTAGAACCTATTTGCAATTTAAAGTTTCGCGATAAACATATGTAGATGTAGGTGGGTAATAAATTCTGGGCCGCCGCTCGCCAAGGCAGTTCGGCCGTGGAGTTAATAAAATCACTTTGTAAGTCAATTTTGTGTTCCAGTCCATGTGTATATAGGAAGGGTCATTGCCCAGACGTTAAATGGCTTATAAAATTACACCTTTGTTGGCATAGTTTGATGATTTATATAATGGACTGCGCTACCGGTAGATCGGCTGAAGATAATTTTTGATGGAATATTGCAAGGGCGTGGCTTGTATGGAGAAGTAAATTTAACTTTCTTGTTATAAGGCTCCTTTTTGTATGTTAAATTAACTTGGGAAATAAAACTATATTTTTACGAAGTAGAAGCTAGAAGCTTAAAAAAGTTAGAATAATAAGCATGATAAAGTGGCAGTGAAAGGGCACATACATCGTTCGAAGGACTGTCTGAAATAGTTCCATAGACTAGAACTATGTCTTATTAGAATATAATATAATTATTATATTGCCTTTTAGCGTTTCAATTCGAACTGAAGTATCGATTAACAAGTACACATTATATAGTTCGTTCGCGTATGAAATCGCTACATCAACCTTGATATCTCAGTACATTATTGTAATAATATCACTTCAGGCTTCTTTGACGGCAGGGTTGTGTGTAATCTCTCATTTTCTCCGCCAAAATTCAAAGGAGCCCTAACAAAGCTTTGTTTTGCATCGCTCGTTCGCAGAAAGCCTTTCATACTGCCTTTTTAGATAAGGTCTTATAAATTCACAGCGTAAGGCAGACGTTCTGAGTTAAAGTTTTTCGGCGTGGGAATGAGAACAACTGCGCTGAATCGCTATACTAGTTGGGAATTCGTTTTGCAAGAATCTTGCGAATTCCCTCTAACTATAACGGATGATTATGTACAAAACTTTTGTTTGACGAACTCCTGCTTGTGAGTAGCTTGGCTGACATTTTTTTGTTTATTTGGTGTTTCTCTTAACTAGGTGGGCTTGAAGCAGTGGCATGCCTAGGGTTTCAGAATAAGATAAGGTTAATTGAGATAAGTCGTCCGAAAAGCTATATACCAGTCCAATTTCGGGAGACAAATATTTCTCCTTTCGGAGTATGTAATAGCATTCTGTAGCTGAAGTTTTATTACTGCTAAAGACATGTGTATTATATGATTAAGAAAGCCCGGCTTTTCGGCTTCTAGAAATGTATCGCATCTGACTAGTAGTATGGGGAAGGAAGAATAATGCTTTTTCCTTCTTGAAGAACTTCAGGAAGGATTTTAGTAATACTTGAAGTTGGGTTTGGATGTCTCTAGGTTACAGCGACTACTTAGCATTAGGTGGTTTAAATGTTCTTTTGACACGGCTTTTACGTAATAATATACAAATTGT
Organism: Noctuana stator; assembly: GCA_018231225.1. Taxonomy (NCBI): domain Eukaryota; kingdom Metazoa; phylum Arthropoda; class Insecta; order Lepidoptera; family Hesperiidae; genus Noctuana; species Noctuana stator. The sequence goes on from DWQK01000566.1 coordinate 6,063, forward strand.
GCCATAGTCAGCTTTTGTGAGCAAATTTAAATGCAGCGTGAAAGGACAATTTAAACATTGAAATACGCAACTAAACGTTTCAATGTTTTACTTGTCAATAACAGTCGTGTGTAAATAGGCATCCACAAATAATTAAGTAAAATAAATACAATTAAAAACGCCGAATCAAATGTGAAATATTTCGGTAGGGCCAGTTTTTTTAAATGTATTAAAAAATGAAATCCATCGGCTATCGAAATGCGTCGTAAATTCCAAAAAGGAGACAGCTACGCGAGTTTCCTTCTTGAAGTAGGTACTATATAGTCGTAAATGTTCAAACGCTATAATAGTTTTTATAAACCATCGCATTGGTTATTTGACTCGACCGATAGTTTTAGACAGTATTAAAATAAATAAGTAAAGTTTATTTGACTCTGATATACTCTTTCAAATAACTTCGTGTGTCGGGTGTCAGAGCAGTTAGGCGTGCGATTGTCACGAAGTGAATTGTATTACAACACAATTCACAAATTCGGGTCATCTTCTTGTTTGAGTCTTAAAATAAATTCGGTGCCCAAACACCTGGTACCTTTATTGGTTGGTATCTGATATTGTACGATGTCAGTTAATTATAACAAGAGTTTGTTTTTAACTCACCTATAACAGCGAGCCGTATCTGAAAATTTCTGGTAGGCGAGTTCTTGAAGTCCACTCGACACCGGTACACTCCCTCGTCATCTAACTGTACTGTGTCGAGGGTGAGTGCAGCGGGGCGTGCGACCGTCGCGAAGTATGCTCGGGGCCCGAAGACGTGCGGGTCTGACCACTGCAGGGCTTTGTTGAATGACCGCCCGCGGACATCGAAGCTGAAAAGTTGATGAAATTAGTCCAATGTCGGAATTATGTCGGAAAATTTACCTTATTGAGTTACTATTATTCTTCTCATTTACATTTTAGTACATATTATTTTAATAATATAAGTAAAAAAAAATGTAAATTACGGAAAGTATTATAGTCTTATTATTTCCCTAAAATAAATAAAAAAAACATGAACTGTAACTAGAATTTCTATGAAGGTTTAAATTCTCTTTCGGTTTTCTTATAGTAGTGGCAATTTTAGTAAAAAAACTACGTACGCAGAAAACGCATCTATGTATTTAAATTAAATTTACATTTCTTTAGTACTTCTTTTAACCACTAATAATGATGTTTTATAAGAAATTTCAAAACTTTGGTTAGTTATTACCTACATAGATATATGTGAAAATGTAAAATATTTACGTCATACACATCCTATTAAAAGCCATAAACAGGAGGCTCGGATTATAGTCAGTCCACGTTATATCCCGGCAACTAAATAGCGCCCCAGGGAAGACTTAGTGGTACCAAGTGAACATTTGCGGCCATTACGGGACGCGTCGTATTTAATGCTACTTAACCAACCACTTCTTGTTTTAGAAAAGCATTTTAACAGAGATCTCGACTGGAAGAGTAAAGAAACGAAGCAATGTATTTCATTCAGCAGTAATCTTCACTTTTATTTGTTTCGTTGGTTTATTTATTTTATTAAATATTTTCGTTGATATTGTAGGAATAACTTATTTGTTTAAGGTAAAAATTTCTTAAACTTTGTTGTAATATTGTATATACTATACTCGTAATTTACAGATCCTATTCTTTATATAAATGAAAATAGTGTTATAAAAATCCCGTAGAACCATAGGCCTTATTCCAATCATTAGGCTATTAAATTATTAATATGCTTGTTCTAGCTGATTGAGCACATAATTTACATTTTAACACAATTCCCATGAAAGCACACAACATACAAGTACAGAAAAGAGACTTTAAGTTTCCTACGTCTCAGTACAAAGCTACATTTTATTGTATTCCGAAAACATGAATAAAGGAAAACGTAAAGTCGTTTTCAAAACACAAAACAATATTCGGAGTCGTTGCCTATTATTTCGCATGAGCACCTGTATGCGGCGAACATTCAATATATTCAAAAATTCGATTCCGCACTTCATTTCCTCCTTTTACATTAGCATTCCATTATGGAGTGTATCTTTGTCCAAAAAGACGGCTTCTTGTGAATTCGGAAAGAAACCGAGAGATCTTACTGGGGTTTATAATATATAATCTTAACAATAAATGAAATTTGAATGTCTCTCAGTGAAAACCACTATTAGTAACTTTCTCAAACGATGTCTTAGTTATAATTTTTAACGTCTGTCTGTCTACGGTTATTTTCCCCGGCCCCGAAACCACTGAATGGATTTCAGTTTCATGATTTGAACGGAACAATTTGACCCCAAAATCATAATCCGAAACTCTAAGTATCGATTCAGCAAGACTGGTTACGAATTGGTTACAAAAGTTTGAGCGCAATCTTAGATCCGCCATTTTTTTTTTCAACCACCTTTGACTCATGTCTTTACAACATTTTGTACGAGCAGCACCAATACATCCCTAAACTATGCCAAGTTATAAAGCGGGCACCTATTTTTTAAATAATTATGTAGATAGGTAGGTATATGAAAATCACAATGAAAATCCTAAATAAAGCAAAGCACACAATGCGAGTAGGTACGAGTAGACTCTCAATTTCTAACAAACATTTACTACCAAACAGTAGTTTAATCTGGAACGGTTATCGCTTTTGACGTCAACATAAAGGGTATATTTAAAACCCCATCGGCAGTTACCTTAATAATGGGTGATTAATTGCCTTGCTTGATTGCGTACTACCGCTTGTAAACTATTTGGGTTGAGCATAGAAAAAGAATTAAGAGATGTCTTTTACACGATTAAAAAAATTTCGTTTATCCAACTGAAGTGAATGTAATTGTTTTACCATTTATTGATTACCTATTGAGTGTTGTGTCTATGATGATTCAGTGTACAATATAATTTTGAATTTGATTTGATTTTTTTTACGAAATTCAAGTATTGATGTTCTGTTGCTAGTTTTCATAGTATCGGTTTCTGGTCTGGATTTATTGAAAAAAGTATATTCAAATAAAATAACGCCTTATAAATATAAGTATTATATTTTTCACTATAATTTTATTTTGCTCGGTTTGTAATAAGTAGGTACTATAGTTTTCTTTCCAAGTTAGAAACTATAGGCATACGTATAGTAAATACAATCATAAACTATTTTCAAGCCATGCGTGCTACGAAAGCATCTAAGGAATTCGCCTTTGCGGTTACAATGGAGGGTGTAACATTGTTTCAATTATGTTATGCTTAATTATTACGTTGCCGTAATAACTGGAATCCGTTTCTTTGCACGTAAGCTTGTGACGAATTCCAAATGCTTCAAGTAAACAAACGAGTTAGTCACTATCAAGTCGTCCGATGATCTTCAAAATGATTTAAATATAACTAAAATCCATATTGATTTTATGATATTTGTTATCTTAGTATGTGTTATAAGTACCTACCTTCGCGCTAAGTCGCGGGCACCAACTATTTGTAAATAAACTGAATCCTTCCTAAACCTTAAAACGAGACAATGGAACTATAAATAAATAAGTAAGTACATAGTAACGGTTTCACATGGTGTTTGCTTCAAACAAAGCTAGATAAAAGCTTAAAGAGTCGGGAATGCATTACCGGGAGGGAGGATTTAGTTGAGGCGTGCCATTTCTTGGACTCGCAATTATACCGAGTATCTTTGCTTTAAAACGGGGACAAAGAAATGCAACTGAACTTACATTTCGTAAAAGATTGTACGTGTCTATCTGGGATTAATAAAATTATTTTTAATAAAGGAACAGCCGCCGAACATAAACTCGGTACAGCAGTTGTAGGAACAGCACAGCAAGAAAATATTCAAAGATAATTTAGTTTAAAGATAATTCACTAATTAATAAAATAAAAAGTCGAACCTTATACACAAAGAACATAAGGAACATTTTTAAACGCATTTAATTAATGGTATGTAACCTTTTACACTTTTTCGGCATTTTTGACAGGCCGTTACGAGTAAAAGCGTTCTTGTGTTTTGAAATTGCTCATTGTGATTCTTTTTTTTATATATCTACTAAGAACTGTTGCTTTAGTTACAACAGAAATATAAATAAAAATAGAAAAAAAAATACATTTGCTAACTTATTACGAGTACGTTAACTAAGACGCTAACTTCTTTAGCCAAACGTATTATTTATTAGATACTATACAGACTTATATTTACATCAGAAATATACGCCGCCTTTTCCTTAAAAATACACGCATAGTACGAAATAAAAAGTAAGATATAAGGGTAACTAAAATATTTTCCGGCTTCCTCTAAAATTATCTGTATTACGTCTCTTTCATGTCCGTAGGTGGGTAGTTAAGAAAATTTCACGTAACCTTCGCGTAATCTGCGACTGACCTACTTCCGCAGTTCCGAGTCAAATCGGTTTACCTCAGCTTTGCTGGATAAAGTTCTGTGCAAAATATCACACGTTCCGCGTTTAAGTTGTACTTGTATGTGTCTGTGTAACTTCTACTTGTATATTATAGTGCAGAGTGCTCGTGCTTAGTTCATTATTATGGTTATAAATTTTAGGTATTGCATATACGTTTTTTCATTATACGGACCAGTATTGGTTATATATCGGTTATATAACGAGCCGCGTGTTGTATTGATTTCCATGGTCCTGGTTTTGAACCCTAGCAGGGCAGAAATTTAAATGATGAATTTAATTTTAAATTAGTTTTTTATTTATTTTCGCTTCAGAAATATTCGATTTAGGAACTCCGGAAACATAAAAACATCCCATAAGTACGTTGTTAAAGATGTTAAATTTGTCTTGTAATCACGTGTATCTAAAACAGTGACTCGAAATAAATACTAACTTCGATCTATTTTTGAGTTACCGAAATAAACTACTCTACTAAATAATATTTGTAAAGCACTGAAAATAATTGAAATGGAATTATAGTCTAAAAAAGTCCTTTGAAGGTTTGAAACTATTTCTTCTCCAAGTATTTAAAACAATAACTGATTCCAAATTCGACTTATAATTTATAGTAAAGTACTCCAAACTGACTGCTAGATTGAAGCATAGAATCTATTCAGAGATAAACTTTTAAAATTCTTGTGACAAGGAAAGCTTTCCTGAAATGCAACCATAAAAATAGGTTGATTATATGAAGCAAATATCCATAATTTATCCTTATATCCTTTCATCCTTTATAAATTAGAAACATCAGTACTAAAATTTTATTAAGTCAGTAGGTACTCAGATAAAAATAAATAAGTTAATTTTGAAATTCTACCATCAAACAACATATCGCAATAAAGCATTGGACTAACGTTTAATAATCGTTTGACTGTACGTATTATCTTGTACAAACTGCAAATTTAACCCTCGCTACAACGGAAAAGTCATCACTCATTCGGTTTTTATGACCAACATGAAAAATTACGTTTCCCACACCAACGGACAATAATCGGCAGCAACGCGATGTTACGGTGTGATGACTTCCAATTCAATAATAAAATACAGAAATATAACAGTCAAAAACGGACTCAATTTTTAACACTGCAAAGTCCATTTTTAATTGGATTACTACATCGAGAGGTGAATGTTTTTATATGGATGGAAGTTCTGTCCGGGAGCTCCGCGCCTGCGGCTACTGGTTGGCGACTACAGTAAATCAATCCGCCATTTTTATCTACCACTCATATTTCATATTTGCTTTCGCATTAGTTGGAACGTTATTTGTTAGCGTAATCTAATACGAAAAAGAAATAGGTATCTTTATTTTCCTATTGCTTTCTTGTCATAAGTTATTCATGGTATGGATAGTAATTGGCGCTTCTTATTCTATTGGTGCGCTGTTGTCTTGTATTATTGGATTCTAAGAACAAAATATACGTCGATACACTGACGTTAGAATAATGCTAACGTACTTTCTTAACAATGACTATTGTGTTCTATATAGTATGACATTGTTCTACTAGCAAGTCGAAAGCCTTATTCGCTATGACACACCAAATTCCTTATCAATAACGTGTGCTGTCATAACGCGCTTAAAACATAGACGTATTCGAAATGCGCCACGCCACCAAAAGAATTACTATATTCTTACACTACTTATACTGCTTATACGTGTGACACAAAAACGTGAAATTATGTGTGAAATTCTTGTGCGTGGAGTTCAAAAATCATAATTATGCGCGCCACGTTACGTGTTTTTAGTCATTTTATAAAGATAATTTTGTTATAATTAAAAAGCATTGTATTGATTAGTAGTGGGCACAAGAGCGAAAAATACTTGCTTCACTTCGAGTTAGGAGAGTGGCGGTGGTACAATAATTGTACAATAATTATACAATTTCTACTACCGAACTTTATACTTTGAAAGTATTGACTCAAATCGTGGTCGTTACTTTCTTTTCTTTTAACATCAGTCGTAAATCTACGTAACGGGAAATAGAAGAATTTTTTTAGTGAAAAATTAAATACAGGGGAAAGAACAATCCAAACAAAAAATTAAAATAAACAAGATGGGTCTGGAAAAAATAAACTGTGGCCGCAGCATTGTCTCTGAGGGAAAATATATTCTTAAGAAAATGATTGTCTGTACTACTTCACGAGGTTGAGTTCTTAAAGTAAAGAAGTTTGTGGGAAACATTTTCCTGTTCTTATAACTCCGTTAATTTTACAAACCACATCGGATCTTGGATTTTACCACGGAACAAAGACAAGTAGAGGGAAGTGCATATCAATTGAGCTCGTATATGCGGCATATGTGGCTCAGTTGATGATGATTGACATATTGTTTATTTTCAACAAAATCTTAAATGTTTGAAATTATCATGCTTGTTTCCGTACTAAAAAAATGTAGGGACATTAGCCTTCTATTTTCTTAAATTTTTCAACTGCCGTATTTCTAACGAAATGTAAAATTAACTTATCAATTAAAAAATATATTAATTTTATATTTTCTTATTCCTAAATTTTTCATAATTGGTTGGTTTAAATATAAAATAGTTATAAAATATCATAAATTAAAAATATAATAACAATTGTTTTTGATTAAATTTTGACAACAAGTTTTTAGATGCTCAACAACTGGAATATAGAAAGTGTTAAAATATTCCATTTAAAATGTTGCTTGTGTAAAAGCTTCAAACATTTTTTATTCAAACATTTGCCTGTATTGATTGATGTCAAGTTTGATTAAATCAAACAGTTTGTTCGTTGTGTTCTGTATTTCACTGCCCATTTATTGCTAGAGTACACATACATACGAGTACATAGAAGGTACATCATTATTACTAAAAATTGCTAACAGTAAAAACTTATACATTTAAATAATTTGAGTTAATGCAGTTTCAAGACAGTGATAAATATAATTAATTTAACTCTTAATGCAACAAGTTAATTATGCTCCATTACTGTTTAGAGCACAATTGTAAGTAAAGTTAATGTAAGTGTTGTTGTAAATCGTCTGTTGGAATTTTATATCAAGGAGCATCAAGTTGGCGTTGGCGATGATGTTGCATTAATATTCTACGACATGGTTGTGCCATTTGAACTGTCAATATTGATATGTATACTACCGAAGCGTTCAAGTATGAATTCGTTATTGCCACGTGTATATTATATCAGTTAAGAGAATCATAATATTATTGTGTCACACCCGTAACCTGATAATAGATATCCCTGTGTGAGTATAATGGTCATACATAGACAATTATAGACCGAGTTACAGAAATCTTAATTCCTTAATGAACCTTGCCCTGCTAAAATTCGGAATCGCTGATTAGCTAGCTGTATGACAACTTAACGCGGGTCCACGCGACCACGTGGGTCTTCTAAATAAAAAAATATAAAATTAGAAAAATATATTCGTACAGAGTTTTCAGTAATTCTCATTTTTTTGTGAAAAAACTAAAAAAAAATTTACTGATGTAAAAAATGCCGATGTTCTGGAATATTACTCGTATCTGTTAAGCGCGAATATATTGTGCTACAAAATGCTACGAATGCTCCGCCGTAGCTTGATTAGCATTGTCATAACTTTTTAATTAAACTAGTAATGGTTTGTGGCGTACCTAGTTTATTAGTATTGAAATAACTAAAATATTCAATTCTTCCTGCCTAGTTTATTAGTTTTAAAAAAACTAAAATAAGATTGAAATTAAAGTTGAAAAAATATTCAAGATCAGTTTTCGTTAAAAAAATCGTTTGTCGAGTTGTGCAGTTAGTAAAGATACTAACTCAGTAAGAACTGATGCCCAACAGGCGGAGCACGATTCATTCCTAATAATAATTGAAGGTAGCTCAGTTCCAGGAACCGTATTTTCGTTTACAATTTATGGTAGTGCTACGAACACAAAGAACATTTACCTGGGTGGACGACTGCCGTATTGGATCAACTTACCTGCCGCGATCCATCCGCGATCTGTATTATGTTCGTAATTCGTGCTTTCGAGGCAGTAAATTGACCGGTGCTAGCCCACTTAAGTTTAAGGATAAGCCTCATAATAAGCCTCTTTATAAAAAAGGGTTGCAGGCAATTATTAAAATATATAATTAGCAAACACACATTGGGAATATAAAGTAGTAATTAAAACAGTAACTTATATTTACCTATAGATAGGTTTTCCGCCTGTGTTCTTCCCGGCTCTAAACCAGAGCACCATGTATACACGGTCCTCGTTAGTGTCAGGCGTGACGTCACAAGGCAGCGACGCAGTGCGCCCCAACACCGCATCCACGTCCACAGTTGACACTGGAAGGAAAGCTTTTGTAAGCATTTTCTAAATAATTGTGCTGTAGAAAATCTTTGCAATGTATTTCTTATTTTAATGTAATAGCTATGTATAAAATTTCAAAATGAAGGAAATTTATTAAACTTTTAGCTGTAGGACTTTGAGACTTTACAGTATCGCAGAGACGTATGGCCGGTAGCAATAGAATCAAGCTAAGACCTATATATAGTTATATTTTTGTTCGATACGAGTCTATTTATCTAATACTTCTGTTTGACGACCCGTGTGGTGTAGTGGGTACCATGTCAGTCCGCCATTCGAAGGGTCCTGGATTCGATTCCCGAGGGGGCATAAGTTTAAATAACGAATTTAGATATTCAGGGCATCCAAGATACAGGGAATCCTGCGGTAGAAATAGAGGATCCAGGTAATAGATTGGAACTGTGAAGTGAAATCCTAATTGTTTAAATAGACTTGAATATTTTCATCAGATAATCAAAACGCTATTTTGACCCCAATCGGACTAAAATAAACGAAATAAACGAAAACGGAATAAATGAAAAATACTTAACGAGCGTTAAACGTGCCGTAATAAGTTTTAATAAATATCTCCTAACGGTACCCTGACGTAAAGAACATTTACGTCACTTACCGCAACGTGTATCGCGTTGATTACCGAGTATTTATTATTGCCACACTTCCTCTTTCGTTCTGGCAACTTGCCGAACGCCAAACTCTACCACAATTCTATTTAGATAGTATTATAGACGTTACATACTATTAAATATTATAAAACTGCTGTATTATTACAGCATCTTCTCACATTTAATTTAATTTTTATTTATGCTAGTTATCTAAGAATATGTGATACAAATAGTAAAAATAATAACTCGCGGTATTGTCCTCAAGCTGACACCGGGTAATGCTAAATATGAGATAGGTTAGATTAGGTTAGGTTAGGTTAGGTAAGGTTAGGTTAGGTTAGTTTAAAACGAAAAAAATAATGTAATATTTTATAATTGTACTTAAATATAAATTAAATGAACGTAACATACGTGTAGAAATATTAATAAATTGAAAACCAACATAAAAACAATATTTTATAAAGGTAAATCATATGAATATTAAAATGAAATTTGTAAAAATTCTTGATATAAAATATTCGACAGCACATTATGTACGTCCTGCATTGTCATTGAAAAGTGACCTTAAAATTTAATAGTTTAATTAACGCTAATGACTGTTTCCTCCCACCTTTCCATTATTTTACTGGCGTCATTTCGATCACCAGTTCTTCAGACCCATTTAAGGTAATAAAATAAAAACATTGTAATAACTTTTGTCTGCCATTTTAGACGGTATAATTACTCTAGGTTATAAATGGTCGTTTAGTATGAATATAAGTTATTATTTTACGTTTTATTTTGGCAGTCTGCCAATCATTGGCCGCGTGAATTTATTCGAATGGTAATGATAGCTATCACGATATTGGTTATAACATAAGATATTTGATGATGTTATAAACATATTCAGGAACATAATATCGGGTCTTCAGACATATTTGTTGTAATAGTGCCTCGTTCGCATGCTCTCTTTAGTACGCTGGCGGGGTGCCAAACCACACCAGAAACCTATAAACAAAGTAATGATGGTAATGATATTGGCTTCGTTGGTAATGACGAACTTATAAAACATATTTGGAAATAATCTGTGTGGCTTAAGATAAAGTATTTTTAAGTACATGTTATATTTCATTTATAAACGTTCTTTTAAATCTTTTGGCAGCACGCCAGACACTGAGAAGCCTACGAGAGCAATATTAAATAGTGAGAAGAGAAAACTGTATATGTAACGCCTACTTCCACTGTATTTTTTACTGACTTCCTAAAAGCTTATGTAAAGAGGTAATATTACGTTGAAAGTCTTTTTTTATATTTAAACAAGTATCTAATTGTATGTTTAGAAAGTCCGTCGTGGCCGTGACTGATGCGACATATAATAATTTAAAGTTGCTTAAACGAATACTAATGATGTTACTGTCACAAATATGCTTCAAAGTATATTGCAATTACTATTGAAGCTCTCGGTAAATTTTGCCTAATTTTCAGTATCTTAAGCACGTACAAACTGAGTACCTACGTGGAACTATCAGAAGTTTTGGCGAAGGTAAAATTTACTTTTCGAAATCTTAGACATGTTCAGAATCACTGAAACAGTCAGTGATGACCAAACTGAGTAAAATAGATAGTGGTAAAAGATGTTTTATTTACTTAGTAAGTAAGTAAGTTGACTATGAGTAACAGCTAAGGGTACCTACGCATGAGAACGTAAGCAACATTACTAGCAAAAAGGTTACTAATTCGCTTTTAAAAAGTATAAAGTTTTAATATTCAATACAGTCAAATTTCGACTTTATTAGCGCCGAAATTCGACTATTATTCATTAAATAGTAAAAATAAATAGATAAACCAAACATTTCTTACTCGCATGCTTAAAGAGGAAAATGTATCCTCTGATCAACTAAAAATAGACTTATTTCTAATATCGAATAGGAATGAATAAGTGAATATGACTATCTGTTCCGTTACATCCTATCCTTGCTTTTATTCCCCGGCGATAATAGGACATGAATATAAATAGGCGTAATATTAAAATGTCTCGGTTTCGCACCGCATGATATAATCCTCTTTGCTTTGTTGACTTGCTTCATTGCTTGCGAGTAAGTCAAGCGAGAAAGAAGAGGGAAATTAAAGTATGCATAAAAAATACAGTGTAAGCTAGAAAAAAGATAAATTTAATTGCTCACTTTGTTTGTTACTGCTTAATATTGCTACGAGGAAAAATTACTGTGGCATTTATATTTTCTTTTAAAATTTGGTAAGAGAAACAAAACACGGTTGTAATAAAATATATAATATGTAGGGAAGTTACTCAAAGTCCAGAAACATGGTAACGCGTTATGTAACTCCAGAAGCCTTTTTGTATTAAAGACTGGAACACAAGTTATCACATTCCTTTACTTTAGCCGTTTTCTATCGTGGCCGGATGGTGCAAAACAATAATTTTTACGTATTTTTTCAATAAAACGACACTACATGAAAAAACAATATATACCGTCATACGTCGTATGCTCTGAATATCGCTAAGATTTTTTAACTTACTTTACTAATATTAGAGGACTTGTCTTTAGTCTTAAAGCTTTAATATTTTACTCGCATATATGTACGTGGTGCGACAACTCGGTTACGTGGAACTGTCACCGCGTCGGGGGCAAGTAATATGCACCATCAGTCATACTTAGTTGGAGTTTTCAATTTACCCACGGTGAAGACTAGCTAAATAAAGATGGATTACTTGATCTTGCAGTTCCTTGTACCGATTTATTTTGATATGACACTGGCTTCTTTTTTCTATTTTTTCTTCTGACGAAAATAACTAATATTTTTTTTCAATAGTTATATTTTCAATTGTTTTTCTCCTTCCTAACCCTATAGTGATTATTAAAACCTGTAATTATTCTAAGGATGCTAAGGTAAGGCGGCAATATTCACGGTAAAGGCAGTAAAGTCCACTTTTATGATTAGACGCTCATACAATTATGCTAAATGGAACAATGTGCTATTTATATTAAGATTGAATTGGTAGGCCGCACCAATCGTCATCTACCGCACGTAAGTTATTATGAAAATATTTCTCAAAGCCCGCGCATGGTTACTATTCATTATTCTCTATCGGCTTTTCTGTAATACTTACACCATAAAATTGATTCTTTTGAATATGCTTGTATTATACCCGTGAGATCCATGTGGTAAGAAAACAAATCCAGCCAACACGCCTGCGACAACGCTTCGTCGCATTAAGATAAGAGGCGAAATGTAACTTTGAATCGGGACAGCCCTTTTATTTCTATGTCACTGCTTCTGAAACGGAATTATCATGCTTGCGATATAAAGAGAAAGGGTTTGGTTGCTTGCTCTTTTAGATTGTATGTGAAATATTGATAGTAAATATTATGAAAGGAGGTAAGAACAAAGTGAGGAGTTGAGCAGAATAAAAGGGAATGAATGATTTAAAGCTTCAGTTTCAGCTCTTGATTTAAATGATCAAATTGTTTGATTGAACCGCCTTAAATTGTTCATAGTCCTAAAACAATGAAGTCGTCGAGACAATACCACTGACGGCAAATGTCAAGCATAATGTATCGGAAATATAAATTATATTAGATTGGGGGTTTGTTCGCGTAATGGCGGGCTGTAATGTGGTCGTAGGATTGTGTCGTGTCGGTCGCCACTAAAGAATTATGCCACTCATTATTGTTGTGAGTGGCAGTGGAGCTCGGCATGCGATGCTTGTAGGTCTGTCTCCGTTGTCGAGTTTCAAGCGACATACTCGATAAATAAATAATCAATAAGATATTAAAAGTGGCTATTAGCAATAATCGCAGATTACCTACTATTTCCTATTTCTACTAAAATTAGTAATCTTTCAATCATAATCATAATTACTATTCAATTCTCATCTAGTTTTTTTATATGAATGAAATATATAAATAAAAACTTATGTTTAATTTTTATTACATTTATATTGTTGTCGTTAACAGAGTATCGTTGTGAATGATATTTCGAAAATTAAAAATAGATTTTTGTAGTGTTTTTCATTTCAATTTAAATTTATATCTGCATTCATAGACTAATTTGTACTATGTAAGTCAGTCTTATCTAGAGAGGACACCGACAATGCGGCAAGACATCTTGATACTGATACACGGGTCGTGGGTTCAAATCCTATTCAAGGAGAAACATTTTGCAACTGTTAGGGCTTTGTTACGATTTTCAGAGTTGCACTTTAATGTACGATCCGTGGACACAGACCATATGTAGCGTAGATGTGCCATTAGGTAACACTGGCCTGCCAAGGTTAAGTACTATATAATTCGGCGTTAGTTGGTTTACTTTATTTTGTATTCAGCCTGAAGTACCTCTTGTGTCTTTTAATCCGTATAATCTGTTTAACTCCTGTTTATCTGTTTATCTCCACCAATCCGCAATCACCACCAATCCGCATTGGAGCAGCGTGGTGGAGTATGCTCCAGGCCTTCCCCGGTTGTGGGGAGAGACCCGTGCCCA
>DWQK01000567.1:0-19887 GCA_018231225.1 Noctuana stator
GAACCATGAAGCTAATAAGTTAACACAACATTTACTGGTTCTTAGGCGGTACGAAGTTCGCCAGGTCAACTAGTATATATATAAGGTATAAAGCTGAAGAGTTTTTTTGTTTGTTTGAACGCGCTAATCTTGGAACTACAAGTCGGATTTGAAAAATTCTTTTTGTGTCTGATAGCTACATTAATGAGGAAGGTTATAGGTTATCAGACATTTCGTTACTATTCTTAACGCAGGTGAAACCGCGTGGCAAAGCTAGCTTTAAGTACATGGAAAATAGAATGAATTTAAAAGATAATACATATGAAATAATACATGAAAGATAATACATACCTAATAAGTGATAGACTGATACTAAGAGCAGCTTTGCGTGGAAGTTAGCTGGTGAGTTGTGCAGCACTAGCTCTAGCAGGCTCGCTGCCTCCACTAACGGTGATGTGGTCTGTTGTTCCAGGGCTAGAACATGGAAATATTAACTTTATTGTCATTAAAATAAAAGTTAATATCGCATGAAAACATTAAACAGTTAACATTCCCCACGTGGAAGGTACAATGTTTAATGTAAGTCACTGAGAATCGCGCATCTCACAGTCCCACAGCTGGGCACAGGGTTCCTTTCAAATATGAGAAAGGTTTAGGGTCTAAACACAAGTTTAGTGCGGCTTGGTGACATTGACATGCCTTCTGAGGACTTTATTATGTTTTGTCACTAATATTTAGTTTAGGATAACTTACCAGCGTGACAATACATATGCGCGGCCAGCGTGGCGTAGCCATCAACAGAGCAGAACTCCGTTACACTAGACGTGAGCAGCTGGTCTCTTACACAACGGAGGTATTGTGACCGAAGAATATCTCCTAATTGTAAGCTTTGCGCAGCATTCGCGGGCTCCGCTGTCAGCCGCCACGCGCCGAAACACGACACGTGGCGCTGGATGTCGTCAGGCTAGAAAAATATTGCGGTTATATACAAAAATATAGGCAACATTTTTCTAATTCATACAACACATACAATGCTTTCCGACGATTTGCATGGAATTGACGCTAGATATTCTTCAATAATAAGCAATATTAATAATAAGTATTGGAGTATAAGCCCACAACGACTTATTATTTATATTTAATAAGCAAACAGTACAACAGACAGTAATACAAAATACAGTATACATTAGTTCTCTATATACATTTATAAAAAAGATAAAATAAAATAACATAGTAAAACCAGACAATGACAACACAATTTAGTATACTATTTTCCAAAAGTAGTTATTCACTTACAGTCTGCGGTTCACTATTCTCATCAAAGCCCAAACACGTTAGGAAGTCTCTACAATGCTCTTCTCTCTCCTTCTGCGGTATCATTGCCAAGTAGGCCCTCAAATCCGGTATTGCACACGGTTTGTGTGCAAACACCCTTAAATACTGCACACATAACGCTACACCACTGCCGAGTAAAGCGGTCGGATCACCATCTTTCGACAACCTTTTCCATAGCTCAAGCCTAGCTAAGTAAGGACCTCGTAGCGTCCTTCCAGAAGACACACTTTCTACTAATAGACAAATGAACTCATGGCATTTTTCAGCGGTGTCATCTGCTGCGTTCTCTGTGTCATTCTCGCAGTTATCGTTTCCTTTCATGAGCTCAAACACCGAGTCTAAATATGGAAGGTAATAGTCCCATCGATCCTGATTTTCCCATAACAAGTCTTTGCAAATGAGATTCAGTCGCCTCCAATGACCCAGTTTCTTGAGATATGGTATACATGCTTGAGTTGATGAGCCAGGCACCAGCTGGGGGTATAAAGGGCCCTCGATGAACTTTAAAATGTCTTCCCATTTCTCTTGAAGTTCTAGAATCATGATGTATAGTCTCGCTTCCTGCTCTGCTTCCATTTTGTTTTCCATTATGAAGTTGTCTATCATTCTTTGTGCTAGAGCTAGGAGAATGCCTTTCTTTGTTGCGTCTTCAGTTGCTTTTGCCTGTAAAAAATTAAATTCATTTACCTCACGGTGCTATTGATTAGGTACTTGTTATATATGAAGATATTATTTAATTAGAATATAAATGTTAGTGGCTTGAGTAATAGGAACGCAAAGTTAAAGTTGGTACACTAGTTCCTTTCACAAGTTACAGTGAGAACTAAGATAGGATTTTTGAAAATTCTACCCTTAAGGGGATGAATAGGGAACGTGATTCCTTGGTCCACATTAATTTTGAAAACTATGCATACGAAGTCACAGGCTTAAGCTAGTTACAGTATATAGATATTATAACTACAGCTATTTAAAGATGGTACAACCTCAATTTAATTAAAAAATTCAGTATACCTGCAACACAATGCTCATTACAGCCCAAAAGTAGTAGGGACTCTTGGGTGCAAACTTGTATAAGGCCATCGCTGTGCGCTGCTGCGAACGTGGGTCAGCTACGCGCACGTACGCCATGAACAGGTGCGTGTGGAGTTCCTCATTCAACGGCTCCGCCTTCACTGCTGCTTCGTAGATCTCACATACTTTTTGCACTTGAAATATAAATTTGTTTTAAACAATTTACTTTTATTTTAAACTCGTATATATGGAAACAAATCTGACTGAATATAACAAATCTGATTAGAGTAAAAAGGCTGATTACAGATAAGACAGAAACAGAACCAAAAAAAAAACTTTTGCTACTGGGTGGGGGTAATTTGCTGCTGGGTGGGATATGTCCCCATAGCTGCGGAAGGCATCACATAACACATTATTTTCATTAGAGTCAAGTTCGCATAATAACATAAAGTTTGGAATTATTCATGTTTATAAACAGTCCATAATCAAAAAAATATTAAAAGTTCTACGGCTTGTTGTATAACATGATTGTAATTAACTGGTGATTTAAAGTTTTAAAGCAGCACCTTGTAACTCAAGGACAAACAACTTCGCAATAAACAGATGACACTATTGAAATATGGGACTTATAACATTATACCTCAAATATGGGACATCCTGTGAAACACAGGACCTTCGACAACACTACTTATAGTACTTATCACCTAAATGTATAGGTAACACGGGTTAGCCACAATTTGCATTCAAGCAGAGTGGTTGAGTACCCTCCAGGTGGTCCCCAGTTGACGGGAGAGACACGTACCCAGCAGTGGGGCATAAAAAGAGTTGAAGGGTATTTATTTTTAGAAGCAGCCCTATCCTAGCCCTATATTATACCTTATGATATTCATATAGTAAGAAAATGTCCAAACACATACATTGCTGGGACTCTCTATAAGTGATGGTCATTGCTTGAAGCGTGGTGTCGTCACTCGGTTTCTCCTCAGCGAGCGCGTTCAGCACAGTGTGCGCCTCCGAAGTCTTCCCTAACCTATAAAGTGCTAACGCTTTTAAGGCTCGTGCTGCCTGTAGCGTCGGACTCTTCTTCAACACCTTCTCCGCCTCCTGTAGCGCCTTTTTATTGTTCCCATTATCCAACCAATCTACAACCAAATTTGTGCAGAAATTATCGTAATTAACACACCTACAATCTATACGAGGTTACAAACAATTGTTACCATATATTGGACGCAGCCGACGCTCCACAATGCCATCCTGGGTGTGATGTGGGTGCCCCGCCATTTTTCATTTATAAAGCTTTTTTCAATGAATTAAATGCCCTTTTTGTATGTTTTTCTCAATTTTTCACAGCACGTTTGTTTTGAGTTTGACTTTAGTTGCAATGACAATTATGACAATTGACAACTGACAATTAAAGTGTGAAAATTAACACTGACATTAAAATTTTCAGTGTTACCAACTCAGAGTAAAAAAAGTGAAAAAAGAGAAAGAGAATACTAGTTGAAAAATTGTCCAGCTGCAATTTTAATTTAAGCAGCAAGATTCACCAGAATAGCGCTAGGTGTACTAGAGGTATATAAAATGAACTTAGCAACAAATTTAATGTAGACCAAAACCAGATCCAGCCTTTGAGTTAGGTCACAATATAATATTTGTTTTATATTTTGGTCGGGTTGAAATTTTAGTGTTCGTAAACCCTAAGGCACAGTTTGCATTCACCGTATTTTGTACCTTTAATTTACTCTTTACCTGGTATTATACTTCATGATAACCTCGGAAAACTTAATAAAGTTTGATTACAAAGGGATTAGGTATTAGAATTATTATTAGAAAGAAAAATGGACCACGAAAATTATATAACTAGCTATTGGAATTTATCAGACGATGAATTCGGTTTGAATGATAATTATGGCAAAGTTCAAATTAGTACATAATTTTATAATCAGGTTAACAAATCAAATACAACCTGAACAGAAACGGTAAATACCTATTAAAAGATGTTAAATGAGTCAAGGCCGCAACATTTTATCGTTTAATTTAAATTAAACATAAATATAATTTACAGAGATTCGAATTAATTCTAACTTAAAATTAAACACTCATCATCTTAAATCGAAATAAATTTACACTGGGGTGTATTTTGGAATCAGAATTCACATTATCTCTTCACCTTATTTTTGACATATCTAATTTAAGGGTCAATTTTCGAGCGATTCAAAAATACGTCCCCATGTCGAATATCACATCCAATCACACACAAGCTCAACAATAATTTATCACTAATAAGGCAGTGTTGTTTTCATAAATTCGTTGGAGTATCATTTGGCTCTTAAATCTACTGTCTCGAAACCGGATTCTGGGATTGGTTTGGGCGACGAAATTTCTGGTGGAGATTCTCGCGATAACGAGGCCCTCTTGTGTCGTGGTGGGGGGACTGGTGCAGGAGCTGCCTTCTTCGATTTAAGGAGATTCTTTATCCTCATCCCTCCTCGATAGTAGTACAGGTAGAAGCCCGCCAACACAGCGACTGCGACGAACAGTGTGACAATAGCGATAAGGACGCCGTACCATGCGCTTCCAGAAGATTCCTCTGGTTCTGGAAGGGCTGGTTTCCTGCTGGGTGGCACGTACGTTGGTCTTGGTCGTCTTGTGGTCGTCTTGAACTTATCTTCAATCGCAATGTCCGCACACGCACGGAATTCCTCTTGGGGCCCGCAACCTACCGCTCCGGTGCCATCCGGACAGTTTCCCCAATTGTTTCCAGCTATGTATCTCCATTGAAGAACGCAATGGGAACACTCCAGTCCTTCGGGTAGCCGGTACTTCATTTCGTAAATCTTGTTCCCCTCTTTGGGGTAGAATTTGCTCTCATTTCTGCCGCCTAACTGCAGTACGTTCTTGTCGAGGCAGTCTTGCGTGGTGTCCTTGTAATCCTCACAGATTCTGAACTCGAAGAATCCGTTGTGAGAGGCGGTCAACTCCACCTTGACGGTGATTACGTCTTGTGGAGCATATTTGCGAACGATGACGCCTTTATAGAACCTTCCGCCATATTCGTGGTGTCTTGGTTGAGCAGAGTCCCAGGCATCGCCGCACACTCCACATTTGCCGTTATTCCTGTTCCATTGTCTCGTGAAGCCTCCGCAGTATAGTTCGTGGTCGTTGTAGTTGTGTGGTGTGTCGAACCCGAAGCGCCATGCGGAGGCCCGGGACGGTGGCTCAATGAGCCGCCCGTGGCCGTTCACGCCGTCCCATAGTAACACTATGACAGCTATCCCACACCATAATACCTGGAACAAGTATGAAATTGCAATGTTAATCCCGAATTATTGATATGTAAATTCTTATGAAAGTACTCGTAACTTCAAGATGTTCCTAGAAGTTACGAGTACTTCATAATTGGCTAAGTTATCGGTAATTTCTATCAAGTTACAGATTCCTCTACTGAATCATAGGATTATTAGTAAATAATATAATGGATGGATGGATGGAGTATGGAGTTTCCAGAAGGGGATTGCCTCGTTATTTATGGAACATGCAAAAACTACACAGTCTTGTAAATGACAACAATTTAGATACAATTTCACCCAATCAATATACCCAATGACGTCACTATGTCTAATTTCACATCACGATTATAGAAATGCCACGAGCTATGTAGATTAACTTGTTTACAAGTCAAAAAATACTGGCAACACATTGGACGAGTCATGAAATGACAGTATTGAGGACATTCAGGTCTATTTGCAAATGTTTACGTGTCATTGACGCCTATTGTGTGAAGATTTTAAGGTTTTATTCACACGCAGCGGTGAGAGCCCAGTGGTTAAGTAAGAAAAAGGTCTTATTCGAGAGGACTGGGTTCAAATCTCAGCGACAAGCACCAATTACTTTTTTAAGTTTGTGCGTTATTTATAAGCAATTCTATGTTATTTATTATCTGTAACGGCGTCAGAAAACTCGTGACAAAACCTGCATGCCTGAAAGTTCTCCATTCTCAAAAGGCAGTTCACCAAACTGCGGCCTTAACCCTTCTAATACTGGTATTAGGAGAAGAGACCCATGCCCAGCAATCTAATGTTATTTAGGTTAGGCAGGTTAGAAACAATGGAACAAAATATGTAACGAAAATAATACCAACTTTTTGTTTTTCATACCTATCCTTTATCGAAAACCTATCAAAATACATTTAGTAATTTATCAAGAGAAAACATCTACTTTCAAGTAAAAGTAAAGTAGGTTACAGTTAAATATCGAAATACCTATTCGTTTAGTTTTTTTTATCGATCTACCAAATGTATACTTATTTAAGTATACAACATCACCTTGAACTGTAAGATTGGGATTAAAGAATGTTTTGTTGTTAGTAAATCAGTATTTTCTCACACCGTTAAATACTGCTATTACATGATGCAACTTCCTACGTTCGAGCGTTCCCATCAGTATCAATAGTACCTATTGGGAAAGTTATGAAAATAATTGACTCGATACAATATTGATCAAACGGTTTTCTAGTCTCGGCATGTTCGAAGTTTTGTTTTTGTGCATTTATTTCTTTTTATTTCATTTATTGTACAATATTGTGTAAACTATTATATTAAATGTCATCGAAAAAGTCTATATTGGTGAGAAAATCTACGCTTGCATTGCAAGTTGATGAAGAAACTTTATCTGCGGCATCCAAACATTGATGAAGTTTATGTTAGGAGTAAACACACGACACACTCAGACCAGGCAAGATCTATAATATTCATAATAGAAACTTCTGCCTTTTGTCATTTATACTAAGGGCCCTCAGAATGAGAGACCTGGGTGCCTTATTCGCTATAACAGACGAGACTCCCTATCAATAAATACAGTAGGTACGTGTGACGCGCCAATCGTGGAATTGCGTCAAATGTGCGTCGTTGTGCGTGGAATTGGAAAATCATAATATGCGCGTGGCGTTACGTGTTTAATGTCATAGTGAATAAGAATAAGGCCTCAACATGGCAACTTTTAAACAATACGGACCATCAATGTCTGTCTGTACTTATATAGCACTTCGCGTGCTATTATGTATGTGCATCTTGTTGTTCATCAGTCAAGAAAAGTTTAGGTTTAAATGCGTGGGAACATTGTCAAAGATAATTTTCCCACAAAGATTTCTAATAACGATGATTTCAGACAAAAAATGGACGCTTACTGAGCAAATAAGCTATTTATTGTGCAGTGTAACAAGATACAGTTATATTTAAGTGAAGTGATGATTAACTGTAATAATACAGAATTTTTCAAACATGTTTGTATGTTAATAATAAAGTTTTGATCATTATGTGCAATAATGAGGCAACACTTGTAGCAAAGAGCAAATTCTAATCTATGCATTTAATGTATATTTTAAATTAAATCATACGAACTAAATAAAATTTCAATCATGTAATGTCAAAAATATAGCAAACTTGCAATAGTTTGCAACAATCACCGAAATAGAAGACAAAACAAGTAGGTACAAAATGGATTTAAAGTATCTGAATTCTCAATTTTATTGACTTGCTATTTAAGTCCCGTAATTCAGGACACTATCACACTATGCCAAGTTCTTCAAATTTTTCTTCTTTTCTTCAAACTTTTCTTAACTTTATGAAGGAAACGAGTTGACAAACAATGCAATAAAGCAAGAAGTCATGACGCAATATATAGACCGGGTCCAAATTGCAATAGGAAATTTTATTATAGCCTGGCAACACCATAACTGTACACTTTGATTGATGACCACTGCATAACAATTGATGTGTCACACAACAATCACAACATAACCAGTGACCACAACTTCTATATATATAATCATTCCGGCAGAAACAATGGAAACAAAACAAAATTATAATATTTATAGGTAATTCGAATAAATGTGTTAAGAAACTTTTAGAGAAGTGTAATTATGTGTACCTATCTTGTTTATGTCAAAACACATTCATGGATCTCTTTTTAAAACATTTTCTGGTAAACGCTAATGTGTTGCCGGTCCCTTATTGCTTTTGCAACATTCTAATCTATAATTCTATAGATTTATATTTTTAGAAGCCGAAGTTCGTTATTTGATATTTTTTTTCGAATTTACTACAGTTATTTTCAGTATAACAAAAACAAAACATAGTTTGAGAATCTGTGCAAGATAAAAAACGGCGTTAAAATTTTTATTAATTACGAGTACCTGATTATGTACTAACATTTTTAAAGTAGAACAAAATTATACCCAACTATTGTTAACTAAATAAACAACGTAATTACAAGTAAAATTTACTATCTGTAATAAAGCAAAATCGAAGTCAATGACGTGTTAAAGAACGTGAAATAGGTATGCCATCTTGTTTTGGTTTTGCCGCCATTTGTAGGTGTTGCCACACTGAAACAATTGACGTTTGTTTGGCAACAGCGGCCCGGTCCACACGTGAGCGGAATGTAGCAAGAACATTTTATCAAGCTAATTTCAATTTAACTTTTATTTGCTTCAGGTGCTGTCACTGCTGTATTGATTGGATCGAGTACAGCATATTTAAACTATTAAGTAAGACTGAAAATCATGTTTCGATTTAATCTCCGTGACCCTCATTCGGTTGATTAAATTCGATCTCTCATTATGTTTGTTGCTTATTATGTTTGCTGATTCCTTTAAATCAGTTGGTTTTGTGTCATTAATTATTAAAATTCGAACGCAATGTTTTATGCAACTTAATTTTTTTCCTTTTTCGAACAATATGACTATACAAATTCCAATCATAAGTTCATATCCTCTTCAACTTTTAGCTAACTGTTTATGAGTTACATACAAAAAGATTAATCATAAGTTTCAGAACCGTATAGAGGACAAACATACAAACATTTCCAGGCCATACAAACAGCCTGCATGCTCTGTTGTTACTTCATATAAAAAAGACATCAACGTGCGTTGCTATAGTTCTGACTAGTGTAAAAAATAATTTTGCGCTATTATGTTACTATTTTAAGTTTAACTATTATTATTAAACAATATTAAATCAATACAAATAAATAAAAATAAAGTAAATATGTTCAATAATTTTAAATGCTCATGATTCTGATCACTATTTCTCACTATTAATTTCCACAAAAAGTACACAAAACGCACAAAATGTTGTACACATCAAAGACAAGAACAGCAAAGCATAAAGCAACACATTTCACAAGCTGCCATTGTTGGACGAGAAACCTTGATCGGGCGCTAACAGAAAATAGAGTCACACTGTTTTCAATGCCGACGAAATATATACCCAGTTATAAAATTAACTTTGAAATTTTAACTACGGCACGAGGAACAAGAAAACACCAACCAATATTCGATCTAATTAGGTACATAGTACAGATTTCCGAAAATGAGAGGATTATATAAAACGTAGATAATAATATAATTCTGAAGGTAAAATCAAGCAAATGCAACTGATTCTAATTGTGTTTTTAAGTTTACACGTCATACGTCATAATTCACATGCAAAACGTGATATACGTTTTAAACAGGAAGTACTTAGCACGAAATGTATACCTACTATGCATTATTTATTGCATTTGATTTAATATACCCGTTATTTTAGAGTAAGCTTCTAAGAAAAAGTGAATCCGCCATAAATTTGTATACAAATACAAGGTTAAGGAAATAAAAGTTAAAATTTACTACATTAATCATGAATGAAAATGTTAATGTTATGCGCTCGCGCAAGCAGCGCCTCCATCAATAATTCCCAATATCGCCACGAATTTTCTCCAATTTAACACATATGGCATATACTTTCGAATGTTATAATAACCGAGCTTTATATTATAATAACCGCCAATCGGTCAGTTCCGTTAGGCGCTCCGCGTGTCCCGAACAAGTTTTCACTTTCTTTTACGATGCCGTCCACGAAAGCGACTGTCGCACGCATACTAAACGACACGGTCACTTTGTGTTTACACATTGACCATATTTTTTTTGATTAGTTTTATTTTTATCCCAGAGACGTAACAAGCAAGCATGTATGCCACTTGAATAGAATGCATTATATGCAATAATAAATATTCCAGCGCGATATGTTGTGACCTTTCTATGCGAAAAACAATAATATTGCTTCACAGTAAGGACAGTGTGCTGCTCTGTTACGACGATAGACCTCAGACGAACTATACAAGTTCTACCTCCTATCAAATTGCTGGTCCTGTTGACGGAAACGTGTTAATAAATTAACACACTTGGACTATATTTTTAATTAGGAGCCATTCAAACGTGTTCTGTTTCAATGGAATGATGAGTCATTTTCATGTTTTTTCTGAAGCACCTTTTGAGAATTTATTGTGTAGACAATTATGAGATGGTATGGATTATATAGCCATCACATTATAAATTGTGAATGTCCAACCTTCTGAATGTTTGTAAACTGAAAAAAAACCAGATTTTATTTTATTTCTAAACAAAAAAGAAATTATGAGTGGAATTATTAGATTAAAAAATAATTAAAACAAGAAAATGTAACTTTTTAAGAAATTATTTAAAAAAATTACTGATTTTTGTAGGCATATAGTGACGGAGATATACCCAAATGGGCCCATAAATTTCCGTATTTTTTTTACAATAACGGCGGAGTATTCAATTAAGTAGTTTTTAAATAAGATTTGGAACGGAATAACTTGGTGGGAGACAATAAAAGGACTAGAAAAACTAGAGGGCAGCAGCGAGAGAAAGACAGATGCGTTTCACATCACAACATTGTAAGTTTGTTATTTAAATAACAATATTACAAGCAAAGTCGGAGGAGTGCGGCACGTCTCGTTTACTATGCAGACGTCACTCAACATCCAAACTTGCGAAGTGACTAATTTGAATATGTAAACGAGTTAATTTAGCAGAATTAATTTATCAGTTCCACGATCTCTACGATTAAAACTCGCAGACTAAGTATTCCAAATGAAGATACTACGTAGAACAACCGGATGTCTTAAATATCTCTTGTCAGTAATGTCAGTATTATAAATTTTAAGCTGTTTCGTGTTTCCTCAAATAAATCCAAATTCATTCACAGCTTATGCTAAAGAAATTAAACAATAAGATTAAATTGATTACTCGTATGAAAACGGTACATGTGGTAATGAATGAAGTATACACGAAACGGAATTAACTGTAGAATCGTGAAGTTTACGAGTTTATCGTAAACGTGCCATTGATAAGTACCGGTCTCTTTTGACAGTTTTATCTGTAAGTAATTTGTGAGATTAGTAAAAATTATAATCATAGTCAGGCACGCTGGCAAATGGACGATGTCCACTAAAATCTATTATAAATATCCATTGATGTATCCGTTTTAATGTAAGATTTAATTTTTAAAAACCTTTTCGGTGACGCTGTGAGCTTGGTAGGGCGACCACCAAACGTTACCAAATTTGCCATCTCTGCTGCATAACCGCAGCTAAGCAAATTGTATACTCCATAGGATTAAAAAGTAAAAACTTACGACGTTAATTCATATTAATGACAGTATCGTATTAAGACATAACAGATGGTATTAAATACAAAAGACAATACTTAAGAGTACTACACACGATCCATTATAAAAACATCCACTTTCAAAACACGAGCTAAGTGCCGTAAGCTTTGAAAGTGAAAACAATAAAAGAATAAAGAAAAGAAAAGTAAGTTTAACAGTATTGTCGATCACGACCTTAGTGCGGCTCAAAAATCTCAAACGGGACGTTTTATTCTGAAATGTATCAAAATAACTTTCACTCATTCGACGCTTATTTTGTAACTTTATTTATCTGTGCTGTAAGAGTAAGTAATAATAATTATATACTCTTATGTATATAATGTTTTATTAGGTTAAGTATTTTTAACACTAGGTAGGTTTTTTTAACATTACGGTGAGGCGAGGCAGGCTTGGGCTATTATTTACCTGTCTATTGTATACGAAAGATAAAAAAAAAAACATTAAAAAAATTATAAACATAACGTGAAGATCAATCATTAAAAATCAATTATTTATTTATCTATGTCCATAGCACTCCATAGATCATTTATCTATGGTAAATTTTAATTGCAGTGGATTTGACTTTGATAAATAGTAATAGGATAGTCTTATAAAGTTTTAATAATTTATTTCTGTAATTCAGCAACCAAAGTTTCTGTTAAATATTCTATTAGGTACTTTGTCTAGTAACGAAATGTGCCATTAAACCTAGCTTCAAAGCCTACAACTTTCACTGGGCTGCCCCGGTCCAGGGTTTTGTAATACTGTAGCAATGTCCTGCATATAAATAGATTACGTAATCTGACACTAGTTTGAATGCAACTTAAAGTTTGAATCGCTGTAAAATATACAGCTGTTCGAGGAGTATTATCATTTTATTGTCGTATATCAACATTAAATTTAAAATAAAAAAAAAAATGTAGTACAGATAATACAACGGCAAACGACTTGCATTTAAAGTTGCAATTATTGCAACTCAATACGAATAGGTACATTCATTTCAAAACTCAAACTCAGTTTTTAAATCTTAATAAGTTAGTAATGCAGGCATTTAAAATTGTTTATTTTTCGTCCTCTAAAATATTATCTTCTATGAATAAATTGAACATAAACTTTCTCTTGATATTTTTTTATTATTATCATTAAATTTCTAAATGGTTTCATTTCATGTCGTAATAAAATTAGAAAGAGTGCCTTCGATGCGCTTAAACCTCCAACATATAACAGGTTATGTAATATAGGTACTTAGATTAATTGCATATATAAATAATTCCCAGTGTATTCAAAGAACAAGTAGATACAAAGTACTAGGTAGGTACAAGGTGTTAGTTAGAATAGAGGCATGCACAATTGCACAGATAAGTTATTCTGTTTATGGCGTTTTGCTGCCTCTCAGATCTCTGAGATATATTATGTAGTAGTTAGTAATTTCTCCTTAAGAAACGCTGTACTTATGGTAACTGTGGTTTAGACTTTAGATTACGAAGAGAGAGTGAAAATTGTTAAACTGTAGAACGATATAGATTTAAGTATATACTATCAGTCTTGAAGTTTACATTAATTTGTGGTCTCAATGTGGATTGGATTTCCAGAAAGGGTAGCCTTAGGACTGTATATTAAAGATTTCCAGTTATATTATATGAAATTGAAGACCAAATCTCACATAGCTAAATTAAAGATTATTTTCGCCCTCGATAATCGTGATGTAGGTACATATTACAGTGCCTGTTACTACATTATAACTATACATTTTTACTAAATATAATGTATAAAATGAAATTTTCCCCAAAATCTTGATTAATAACAATAAAAACCACACTGATCTATTTTAAATGACTTCTGATATCGTGCATATCGTGATGTAATGTAACAGAAATGTAAAACTGAGGTAAAAATATGCTTAGAAAGTAAATCGGTTGACCAATTCACGCGGGAAAAGTGTACAATGTGTGGGAAAAATGAATCTAAATTTAAATTTAATGGTCCACAGATTATATCACTTCCTGGGCATTTTATGTAATCTGTAGTAATTACATAGAACAATGGACTCGATGATTTGAAATAAGATTAGGATAGGGCTTATTAAGGTAAAAAAATTACGGTTGTATTCGGGACATCTTAGATTTCATTTGAAGTTACGTGAAATTTTGGTTATGTTTTGTTTCATTCGATAGCTATGTCAAAGTTTAATTTTGCTAGAGTTATACCCCCACCCCCTAGCTAATTAGTTTTTTTAAGACTACTTTCCACTACAATGGAAGTATTTTTAAAATTAGTCAGCGCCCATGAGTTTCATAACGCTTTTTAATAAACAAAGACAAGACACAATTAAGTCTAATGAGATAATTAATTTGCGTGCTAATTACCTTTTCGCACAACACGACTATGTAAGGTAAGTCGCAAGCCATTGTCTACAGAAAGGGTATTCATTCGATGTCATAAAGCAAAGACCAAACACCAGATAGAAATGGCCTGATCTCTGCATGAAGCATAAAGGTATACCTACATATTATTATTATGTATAACTTAATATATACGATGATGTAAAATGCATTTTAAATTATATTTAAATCACAGATGGAAGATCTTTAAATATGTAGTATCTTAAGTACCGCAATTTTTTAAAATTAAATTTATGAAGAGCTTTTATTGTCCAGCTTTCATAAAATTAAATAGCTTCCCTTGCAACGGAGCTGAAAACACGATTTACTTACTCACTTTATTAAAATCGCGGTTGTCATGTCTACTAGATTTATAGTCTCGGCGACAACATAGTGTCGTATTCAGGTCGCAAGCGTGAAAGAAACGCTATGGTGTAAACTTTCTTCGACAGCTCGACATTTGAGAGTCCATTACAATTTTGAGTTAAGATATCCTTCTTTAGTGCCCGCAGTGGATACCGTCGATTACACAATATGTAGGTACAGAATTATACTATACAGACGAACATTAAGTACCTGTATGTATTTTTTAGTTTAAGCCTAGCAAACCGTTAATCTATTATTTTGAAGGAGATTTCTTTCAGCACCTTAAACAGATTGCTGATGTTTCCCACTTTAAAGCGTAGTCGTGGTGGTGATATTTTCTCATTTTTAGGGTCCCGTGCCCAAAGGGTAAAATGGATCCTAAAAAATAAGACTCTGCTGTCCATCTGTCTGTCTGTCCGTCTGTATCTCACGAAACGTGATAGTTAAAACTATTGATATTATTCGCAGAATATTGTAGTAATAAATATACCTATTCATTTTAAAAAATGATATCTCATATAACAGACGATTATTTTTGTAATGTACATGAGATATTCCGGCTTTTTTAAAACCTCATAACGTGTTCAATAAATAATTAAAGTTTCATAAAAAAAGCAACAACATTGTTGGCAGGCACAAAGTGGATTCTAAAAACAATAATGAAAGATTGAAGATTTCCTATAAGATTACATTCTGTGAGTTTCATTCGTGACAATATCTAAATCTGTATCCTTTGTTTTACTGTCATCATTTTTTGACGTAGAACCTTTATTGTCTTGTCTATCTTTAGGTTTACGGCGGTGATCACGTAGGTACTGCGATGACCATGGATCTGAAACTTCAGGTGGCCACTTGGTTCTCTTATAGGCAACGTAATATAGTTTATTGTCTTGCTTGCTACCCTTCCACAACTGGGAGACCTTCCCACAACTGGGGGATTTATCGAGATGCGGGTTAGTGGCCAAGCCATGTCGAATGTTGCCAAAACCGTCTATGCCTCCGACTAGGTTTATCGACTATTATCTATCGATATTAGCCAGATCCAACTTAACGTACCCTCTAAAGCATGGAAGCGCGCAAGAAATTTGCAACTGGCGGTCACCCATGCGAGTATTGACCGTGCTAATCACTGAGATCTACGGCAAAGAGTCTGATTTCCGTGGTGACTTCGCTTGCGATCCAAACTATCAGCAGGGCTACGCTAGAGGACTAATTTAAGAGTAATCTTAACTTTACGTATATATATTAAGTATAATGATTGAAATTCAAATTCAAAAATTTTTATTCATCATAAGGTACACGTGTGCACTGGATGAACGTCAAATAATACGATTATTTAGCAGTACCTATATTGCAATACAACCCTATTTCTACTGCACCGATACTTCACTTGAGAAACTTACGCGCATGCTTAAAGACCTTACATTTACAGTTTAATGCATGGTAATTTCAACTCTATGCGGATATACATAATGACTATTTAACAGTAATTCATGTAGCAGTGCGATCACGGCATGTTTTAATCAATTGTCATAGCTAAGTCTTCCTGTTGACTCTCACTAGTTGTAGAACAGTCATTAGTTAGATCGCATTTAGACATGAGCGATAACGGTCGTTGACCCCTCGGAAAGAAATCTACCTGTAATTAAATAATGTGATTGAACTCGATTCGTTTTTCATTAATTGAGTAAATAGTTAAGAACCGTAGATTGAGCTCAGATGTACCATAAACAAAACGCCGTTTACAAAGTCAATATAGTAGGAATTTCTGATAGAAACATAATGAAAAACGTAAGAGCATTATTGTTCACACAAAATATTAGTAGTAAATCAAAAATGTATGACATAGCATGTGATAAATAAAAACACCTCCTCTTGAACTGGCTTCACTTTAATATTATTCTTCCTATTTTAGACAAGTATAATATTACTTAAATGAACTACTTAACTATCTGCCACTATTTCGGCAGAGTAACCACCTGTTATTGTACATGACGAACTGAAAGTGGTCGCCTTTTTTATAGGCCCACATTCATAATCTACCTTCAACAAACATGATATTAATATTGTAACTACGATATACACTCAAGTTATGACAAGCATATAATTAGGAAGTTTAGTGCCACCTTGTTTAAATATATACTTACTATAATAAATAAACTGCATAATTTGATCTAAACTGGTCCATTTTATGAAATTAAATACATACGTAGGTATTCTTCTAATTATTCGCGAGGGCGGTTATATATGTAAGTTATAAAAACCGTTAAAGAAGTAGGCATCATTTATAATTATATGACTATAAATAAAACTACGTTTCCTTTATATGAAATCAATATAAATTAACCCAAACAACGACGTAATTTTCTCGAAACCACCTACGATACACTTTTAATTAATTAATGAATTAATAATTTTTGGATATATTTATCTATTTAATACCTTACAAGTTACAATGAATGAAATAATTTGAATATAAGGTAAGATAAGACAGTAAAGACAGCTCTCCCGCCTTTTGGTATGTCACCGCCATATTTTTTTACACCCACGCTTGCCATTTACAAAACCAGTTAGGCGGAAATATCAAGTTTATCGTAAACGGCCAATTCTAGCGAATGTGATTTATTTCTACAAGGGAACGGGCTTAATCCAATTTTAATGTAGCGTGTTAGAGGTTATGTTTGTTAATTTTTATGTCCTGTAACTACAATGAATACATTTATAGTTTGTGGCTAACTTAATTGTTAAATTTCTTAAAACTCTTTTTTAATATAATATGTGATTTCTAAATCCTTCTAAGAACGAAGCTATGAAGGCAACGTAATTATAAAACATCAAATAACAAAGATTGCAAGGAGGTGTGTTATACATTGCAGATTAAAAATGCACCTCACGAACCAATCACCGGAAGTGACCTTAGTCTGTACATTGTTGCCATACGCAACAATATAACTAAAGCATTGCAGAATTATAAACTTTATGTCCTCTGCTATTAGGAATAAATTTAGTAAAAAAGAGGCTAAGGGATACGGAACACGATTTCATCAATGATGAAATATTTTATTTAGCGTTAATATTTCCGTGATTTCAAACGTTTTTTGATGAATTTTGTCGGTAATGTCTTGAAGTGTTTAATACTTTAATACTTATCCACCAAATTTAATACTGTGTAGAAAAATACAAATTAACTTTTTTTACTCCAATGAGTAAGTACTTATAACAAATTAAACAATTCTATCAAATTTAATTACCAAACAAATTTCTAGAAAATTCCTATAGCCAGAATAGTTACAGTAGGTATAGCTACCACACCATTTTATATATTTTCTTTACTAGAACTTCCCATATTGTGACGTTAATCAAAGCATCCTAACTAAAACATTACCAAAAGTTTGTTAGCATAGCGGTGTACGTTCTAGTAGGTTTGTATTATGCGTAACATAACGATAACTCAGTGTAAAACGTAACAATTAACAATTTACTAAGTACATTTTAAGTTGATAATCACGACATGCACGACTTGGTTTTCCGCACGTAAATCTAGTCAGTAGTGTTGCTATAATCTTCTGCGGTTCCAAATTAGAACGTGACCAAGTCATTAGACAGTCTTTAAAAGAATAATCAGTACAATGTCAGTTAACATACTTCAATTCCCTTAAAAACCAGCAGCTGTGGCTCGTGTATGTGAACCACACGCTACACGTGCAGCGCTAACTTTTGGTATAGAGATAGCAAATTAAAAATAGAATTGTATCGAGGGTAATGACCTTTTTTTAAAAAAGTAATAAGTCTAGATTATTAACACAATAAACTTTTATCTTTTTAACGTGGCGTAAATCATTAATATATTTTGAAGAAATCACAAAACTTAACTTGTAAAATTCCTGAAAGTAACTTGTAAAATTCAGAAAAGTAACTTCTGGAATTCATTGAAGAAACTCGTCGAATTCGTAACAGTAATCATAAGTCATAAACTTGACGACGACCCGTATAGTGTAGCGGTTACCACGCGAGTCCACCAATCGAAGCGTCCCGGGTTCGATTTAAATGATGAAGTTAGAATTCTGTTCCCGGTCTGGGTGTTTGTGTATTTGTGTTTGTGGTGGCACTCACGGTACAGGGAATCCTAGTGTGGGGCTGTAAGTGTCAAGCGTAAAGTCGAATAAAGTCGATTTAGAACAAGAATATTGACGTTCTCTAACTGACTTCAGACATTCAGGTCATGAGCAACGGTCAGTTAGATTAAGCAAAAACTGCGGTATTCACGACAACCCCTCAAGTAGGTATGTTGCATGATAATGATACCTACTTTGATCGCCACTAATATACTTTTTATACATATTATTATTGGTCATACATATATTATTATGGAAGTACAAAACATAGGCTTATACCGTATGTTAAGTGGTCACCGGAATCTTTACACCAAACTATATGTATACTATTAATACACCTACAGCTGAAGTGTTTGTTTGTTTATTTGAACGCGCTAATCTCAGGAACTACTGGACCGATTTGAAAAATCCTTTTTGAATATGATAGCTAAATGCATGAGGAAGGTTTTAGGCTATCAAGAATTACGTTACTATTCTTAACGCGGGTGAAACCGCGTGGCATAGCTAGTAATATACATAAAAAGCAAACGTGACTCACTGAAAATATCAACGCATATATGGGTATTTATGTAATTGTAAAAACTGTTAAGTTTTTTAGCTAACTCGTCAGTTTGCAAACTTTTTGAACCTATTTTGCAAAAACTAACATGTTTAACAATAACCTAAACTAAATGGA
The DNA here is from genome assembly GCA_018231225.1 of Noctuana stator. Classification (NCBI taxonomy): domain Eukaryota; kingdom Metazoa; phylum Arthropoda; class Insecta; order Lepidoptera; family Hesperiidae; genus Noctuana; species Noctuana stator. The sequence continues at coordinate 19,352 of DWQK01000567.1, forward strand.
CAACCTGACCCTAACACATATTAATTAGAATTCCGGCCTGTCTGTTAGATTCTGTCACTGCAATATTATGATCCAGATTGATCAGTATTTATCGTACTTATTTAATCACAGTACTTATTAAACGTCAAGTTTACGCCTTACTCAGTCTTATTACGTTAACATTGAAACAATCAGGATTCACGCAGTTGCGTGTAGACTAAACAGTATCAAATTCTCAATCCATTGAGCGTGAACAATTTACTTCCACGATCGCGTCTCTGTGTCTTTTTTGTGCTTCGTTATCAATTATGTACAATATCATCGCGAAACACCTGTGTTATGTAAGAGTTTATTTATTACATAAATCTTAATTTTGCAATTGTAAAATCCATAGATCTATACTCATAATATTAAGCTGAAGAGTTTGTTTGTTTGAACGCGCTAATCTCAGGAACTACTGGACCGATTTGCAAAATTCTTTTAGTGTAAATTAGTCCATTTATCGAGGAAAGCTACAGGCTATCAAGCGTTGCAATTCTTACCACGTGTGAAACCGG
>DWQK01000568.1:0-19886 GCA_018231225.1 Noctuana stator
TTAGATAAGTGTTATGAATGCTCTTCAAGTTCCAATCTTGCCGCTTGCAACATTATAAATGCAACATGGTCAATTAACTGATACAATGATTTAAGAATTCGGTGCTGTACGATGATTTCATAAAGCCTTAAAAGTATCATGAGCGTCATCGATGAATAACAAGCAGTGAATAATTTCATTACATTAAAAAATATAATAAAATCTATAAATTTGCTCGGAATATTCCTAAATATTCAAGGATGTAGAACTTTATCGTGGAAACTAAATTCAAAGTGCATTAGCTGTAAAATTTTAAGTTAGGAATAAAGATTTTGCACAGACATATCTCTTTCTAAAAATATGATTGCCATACTTTCTGCGGCCCTCTGGAGACCGTCATCTGAGGTAGCCAGTAACTACATGCTTGTTAACTCGTCTCATATATTATGAACTTGTGTCAAATGTAACTGGCGTGCTATACAGAGTGTTCTTTTAAAGGATAGGGTTTTTTTACATTTGTTCTGAACAAAAATATGTCATACTCAATTTTAATAATTTACTATTTTACTGAGTTTCTACCATATTTAATAATGTTAAGGATTATTAATCAAGCATTGGATAAAATACGGATGCAGAATTCCCAAGAATATGTATTTAAATTAATTGACAATTTATTTAGCATAATGACAAGAAAATATTGTAAGTTTACTAGAACTCCTTACGTTACGTATCTACTTATATCAAATTAACCCTTTACATACTCCTACCTACATTTAAGTAGTATTATGGCATAATAATTAAAATATCTTTGTCCGAAAAAAACTCTAAATGTAAAGATATTAGCAGTTATTTAACCCGTTTTGATTTTTGGAGCATGCTGTATTTCGAGGGTGGTTGGCTGTCGGTGGTATAAAGGCCGAATGTCCTCCGCCCCGACCTGCTGGGACTTGGTTATTTAACTTCAGGCAGAACTACGAGTATCTCTACTGACATTGGCAAGCTCCTACTAGTTACATACACTACTTACACATCGAAGCTACATTTGTATTTGAGTGAAAGAAGCGTAAAGTAGATGAGATAATTTCTCGATGGAAAATATCAAAACAGATTTTAGATATAAGAGATATACAGTTAATTTTTGCATTACGTAATAAATTTCTGTTAATTATTTTATGGTCCAATTCATCCAAAAATGCTTCACGCAGATTGGGTGCCATAAAATCGTTTGAAACGTCAATCCATCAAATTTTTCGTCGTAAGTACAGTAGCTAACTTCATCTATGAAAACGAGCTGATAATATTTAAAATATATAGACTAAAAACATTAAAAATTAGATCAACATCAAGAACAAAAAAAAAACAAAGAAATAATGTTATGCTTCTAGAGTGTAAAGTGTAAAGAAATAAAACTCAATTTGCAGCATCAAGAATTTATGTATTTTGTCCTATAAGTGTAAGTATTTTGTCCCATGAAATCCAGTTTTTTTTCTATTATGCACTCGATCATAATTATACTCAGTAAGTATTCCTACAATAGAAGCATTAGGAAGTATATATGCTGTATAATAGAGTTTACACGCAAAAATCCTTAAATCAACAAACCATACATAAAAAAAACTTCTGTATTCAAATCGTACCTGCCCGGAGGCTCCCATCAGTAAACACACCTTTCCCGGCAGAGCACAAAGAAAAGATGATTTGTCAAAATAAATTAAGCATAAGACAGTCGCCGGCGACTCGTCACAACGTTGTCAAATATTTACGTCGGGGTTACCGAATGTTACGAACGGTAATGTACTCAACCTTTTGCAATGGGGCTCAGAAATTGTGTGATTCAATAAAATTAAGACGATTCAAAATGTTACCGTCATTTTTACAGACATTCAACAGATTGGAAAATATGAAAATAATGCCCAAAATACGTATTTGTATTAGCTTAGCCGCAGTATACCTAAGCTTTTAGGTCAAGATTTAGGTTAACATAATTTTTCGAGTCGTACTTGGCTACGTTACGTTATTTGATTTGACTTGTGATTTTAAAAATAAATTGCAGTATAGTAAAGCTTTGACAATTTGAGTGACAAAAACTATAAGTTGTAGGCTTAAATAAAATCAAAAATATTATTAAATCAGACTAACTTCTATGTGCGATTCGACTAAACCTTTATTCCTAACTAATACAATAAGTAGATCTAGTCGTGTCACACAGCACACTTACTATTTTCAATAACTAAACAAAATATTTAAACTCCTTTATTTTGCAGTGCAATAACTGAGGTGTTTTTTTTCTTTTTCCCGCATTTCCAAATATTTTTGTTAATTAGATGTAGTTAATCTACATGTCATTAAATATGACAGATTCTAATCTCACATGTATAGATAGGTACAATATATATGTATAAAGGTAATATAGCTTCAGCCTTCATTTTTAAGTTGAATAATTTGGGACCCGAGGAGTAAGGGTATTCTCAAATCTCATGTGGGTACCCGCTAACAATCCATCATCGTCCGCGTCGGCTACCGTAATAATGTTCTTTCAGAATGCCAAATATGGCCAACATCACTAGAAAAATAATAAGAGGTTTTATAATAAAACTCAATATTTTGCCTCGGAATTTTTTTCTGTAGTGGTATCCTGATACTTTATGATAACATATATTACATGATGTATAATAAATCCACCAATCCGTACTGGAGCATCGTGGTAGAGTATATTCCAGGCCTTCCCTGGTCATGGGCAGAGACCCGTGTCGACCTTTCACCCTGTACATAAATTGGAACTATAAGTTATAATAATTTGGAGTCTTTTTTTCTTAGAGTAAGTAGGTATAAGTTATTAAAAATGGATTTATTACTTAATTAATATCCATAGAACCACAAACTTTAGTCTTAAGTTTCCTGAACTTTTAAAGCCTTTTATTTTCAGATTTTGAGTGGTTTTGATTCAAAAATCGCTTTGCTTGTTGGTTTGAGAAATGTCTTGCACTCCATTTCAATTTCAAATCCCAACGGGTGAATATAATAAAGTCTCTTCATCTCGCGTGTTTCCATCGCTAGATGGCCTTGTTGTATTACGACATAGCTGCGTGTAGGTACACTTAATATTCATTAATGGTGTTCAGAATGAGCGTTCACTCTTCCGCTTCGGTGGGTTACGAGATTTGAGTGCCGTTTTGTTTAGATTTTTCACTTATGGCCCTTATAGAGTATTTTTACTACTAGGCCTTAAAAGTGAATTAATTTAAAAGTTACTATTTATACATTTCAGCTTTAGAATCGTTGTCAAAGTTGATATACGATATTAAAGGTAAAATATCGTGTTTAAAATATCTTTGTTTCATGTTTGTTTGCTTGAATACCTACAGGCTTTACAGACACATAAATTAAAGTAAAAATTAAATAAATGAATTGATAATAATATATGTAGTAAACTCGTCATTTAGTTAGCACAGATTATATTCACGAAACCATAAAATTAAAGCTCAAAGTGAAGACACCTATATAATATCTATATATTAGGATAAAGAAAGTCTTTAAAACTGCGTGAAAATAGCTTGGACTGAAGCAAAAAATTAAGAGTTGTGTCGCAGTATCGTCCTAAGGGAAATTGGACCAATCACGGCCGACGAAATTGCTCATCGCTATAGCACCGTTCACATTGAAATACTAGGTTAGTCATAGTGTAACTTCGTAGCTACATGACCAATTACTTTCATACGTCAAGTATAAAATCATTTTATATCTTTAGATGTGTATCATAAATAAATAAAGAAATAAACGGTTATTACCTAAACCGAACACAAACAAAACAAATTTTGAACGTATCTAAGTAATTTTACGTTGTTTTTGAAACGGATCGCTTTAGTTCTCAAAGTACTATATTAAGTAGTATATTTAAGTACATTTTATTAGGAGGTAGCATTGTATGAACATGAACAAGGATATCTGCAACACGATTTATCGCGCAAGCTTTCCCCAATTTCACTCGTAGGTTATGGCGCGCTTACAGTTACATGCTACTTTGCCATAACCTTTACGAGTGGTATCATAGATCGCGTAATTGAATACGACTAAGTAAGAGTTCGGTTGAACTTACTTCTAACTGGTTAGCTCAGAAAAGTAGGTTCCTTTTTATTTTCATTTTCGCAACTTTTCTTGTTTTTGATAGCAAAATAAATGTACCTAGTCAATGACTTCTGCAATGTTGTTATAATAAGACATTAATTTATAGATTTTTCGCAGAATTTATTTCAAGGTACGTGGTTTCAGCGCAATTTAGGCTCTCCTGGCTTAACTGTTTCAAACTACTGTCTTGAATGTTTTAAAATTTTTCCGTTACTATGTTACCAAAAAATCATATTTCAAGTTCCAACACAGAACTCAATTCCAGCAACAATTAATCCAAACACACCTATTCTTGTCAAAACATCAATAATCAAAGCGGAGTCCCAGAGGAACGGAGACAAATTCTGAAAACAGGCGTAAAAGCTTTTAGAATTACTGCTTATTCATCCCGATTCTTTGTTGGCGTTTCCCTTTAACTGCGAAGGCGCTGGCTGTTTAAAACCGCCACCGTAGATGTAAAAAAAATAAAGATTGGAATCTTTGAATTTGGAATCGCATGGGATTCGCGCGTCACAACGCGAATGCGAACGCAGTGCTCCCGTGTCGCTGATTGATTATGCATTCCCGTCACGCCTGACGTGCGGGGTGAAAAACAATATAATACCGCAGTTTCGTGTTTTGACGTTTGTCCGAAATTATTGGAGTAGATTCTTCGTTACTTTGCCTGCTCGACCCATTAGGCAATAATGATTGGAAAATCAAAGAGTGCGTTTTATATTGCTCACTTGAAGATGTGATTGCACTTTGCACAATAATTGAAGAGATTAAAATTTGAAGAGTTACAGAAATAACTCCGTAATTTATTCTTAAATATACCTATATTATGAACTATATTTAAGGTATACCTAATCAAAACACCTCATTAGGGATTGACCCTAATCATAAAGCATTTCTGCCATCGGGTAGCAAGACATTGACCAATTCACGACCCCACACCGATGGTAACCGCAGATAACCCTTAAATGTCCTGCAGCTCGCCTGATAAAACAGTAAAGGCCAAATGTTCCAAAGAGCCCCTTCAAAATCCATAGGGATTTAATTTAAAGTGTTATTTAATTCGGTAATTTTATTGGAGTATCCTTGTTTCTTCTCGCGACTTTTCGTGGATGGGATAAAAAATATCCTATAGGTATATATAGGTATTTACGGTGCAATGCATTTTTATCGTCATCGAGCATGCAGACCACCTGATGTTAAGTGATTCCAACCAACCTTAGAGAGAAGATAGGCCCTATCCTACGAGTATATAAACATATTGAGAAAGAAAATTTCCCTTAGTCAACATGATTATATTTGGAACGCGCAATAAAAATTAAAACTACCACATGTCACCGCACTTTACCAATCCATAAAGATTTATATCTCTGTCCAAACAGCCAATTAAAATCCAAAATTCCAAGCGACAACTGTTTGTCTTGTTAGCAATATTTTTAATTGAGACAGACCCTGCGTATACCATCAGACAATAGTTTGATGCAGCCATTCGAGTTTGACCCTTTCTAGTTCAATCATTTTGAACTTTTGAATAAGGAAAAAGTATGACAAAAGGGTCGTGAAATGGCGGTTTTTGGTGTAGGGTGAATGTTTACCTAACTGGGCAAATAATTAAGAATGTTCATTGGTTTTGTCAACAGTACGGTGCTAGTGCTAGTAAAGGGACGCGATTGTTTGTCCTCTTTCAAATGTGTATTGTGTATTGAAGTTTATTGGTTTTTGTTTGACTGCAGATTGATGTTTACCTCTTCTCTTGTCGAACAAGTCACTGGTAATTTTAATCAAGACAAATTAATAAAACTATGTACTAATAAATCATCACAAAAGCACATAACTGTATATTGAAAATCTTACAATACAGCGGTGCATTATAATTATATTAATAAAATATAATACATTTTGTTTTAATGTGAAAATACCAACGGTCCGTTTAATATTTCGTCACCCAGAACTTAAACAAATAATAACTATATTATCTGACAAGTTGATTCGTCTTATTATTATTACTATTATTTATATTGTATTGATTCAATCCGCAGAACAAAAGAACTAATGAATCCGTGAAGGTTTTCGAACATCATTCAGTTTGCGTTTTACTTTTTCAATCGACCTGATTCGTTTTTTTAACTAAATAAATTTTCTTAACATTTTCCTGTAAGGTCTGCTTCCAAGGGATTTCTTTAGGAAACTTATTCATTCCCTTATTAGGATCTTGTTTGTTTTGTCCGGACGGGAGCCGGGTCATTATCCGGCCTGGCACGTGATGCGTGAAATTATTTCGTACTTTACACAATTCGGGGATGGTGCGTATGCGCCCTTGGATGTGGGGTGACGTTGGCTTTGTGTGGATATGGTTTTGTATTCTACCTAGAAGCTTATCGCAGAATGATTATGCATTCGAACTAAGTAGAAGCAACGTTGTCATACAATCGATCTTACTTTCATTAAGCAAGAACTTTGGGCAAGAAATAGAACAAGAGAGAAAACATACTCGTACAAATTTACTTTTTAGTTATAATTATAAACAGCTTAACTCATGTGCATTTTCCATGAATGCGAGTTCCCCATTAGCTACCGTCGGTCTTTAAGCCGTGGCAAGATTATTGTATTGATTAATGATTAATGTTATCGTATCTATACAATTCTAACAACAGAAGTCGAAACTCCGACCCGTACCCCGCCCGATTACGATTCCTACAAAATGAACTTGTAATGCAATACATCTGCTACAATGGTGTTTGACACCATGATGCATTGTGCCACAATCCGATTCACATTTATAATTGTATCAGTAATAGTCCTGTTTATAGAACATTCTAACGGAATCAATGAGCCGTCGGAAAAGCGAATTAGATAGAGTTTAGAGGTTGAATACATGTTGTTTAAAGTTCCCTATACTCTTATACCAGTCGTCTATATTGATAAATGCTATTGTAAGAATTATGAGCGTGACCATAGCAATTTTTTTTGTATGAAATAACATATTAGATATACATGTAAATTTGTATTGTGAAATAACATATTAATCCAATATTAATTATTGTGAGTTTTGTGAACGAATTGTGTAAAAATGTACTACCTATAAGTGAAAGTAAGAAAAAATTTACCTACCTTTTTAATGTCAGAAATGCGTTATTTTTCCACGTTGTATCCTGTAATACAATAAACATCACAATTCATTATTCTAATACGCTCTCAGATTTTCAAACATCCTCGTGGATTCCTCCATCCCTACAATCGCGTCTTATCTTGTTAGCGAGTTATAAATTAAATTTACATAGAGGTGTTAAAGCAGCTATAATAATATGTTTCTGTATAAGTCGAATACGACTTCCCTCTCAGTTGTCGAGTTTTCTTTTCAACATGTTTCGCTTGGTTACACGATGCAAGCTAATATAAAGTGGACTATAAAACGGATTTGAAAGTTTACTTTATGGAAGTGTATGTACGTACCAGTAGGTAAACTTAAAATTAAGTAGAAAATAGAGTTTAGAGTTAAAACAATATTGTTAGAGATTTCTCTAACAATATTGTTTCTGTTTTAAACTATTTTACATATGTAACTTATTTATGTTAGCTTAAGGTACATATTATTATGTTGAAAAGAAATATAAATTAGAAGTAGGAATATTTGGTACTTACTAATAGACACTTTTATCATAGACCGATACCTAAATTTGAAAAACGGATACACTATTCTTATAACACTACCTACTGGTACGAGTACTTACCGACAAATACATAGCTTCAAATATAGAACAGTTCTATAGAAAAGTTCTGGAACCAAATCGGAAACCGGTGAATCTATAAACCATCCAGTGTTTAAATTTTTACCTTCTTTTCAAATAAAAAGTAGGTACACTCATGTCAGTCACGATTGATTGGATAAATTGTATAGGGGAGGAGAAAATCTGATAAAGTACACATATATTTATGTGAAAGAATTTCAATTTCGAAGTATTAACGCGGGCCCGGCTTCGCCTGTCTTCAATCGTTACCTGTAACGGGATATTAATGGTTTTTACAAGATTTCCACATATTGGTATGCGGAGATAAGAATGAAATTTATGTCCTTAGTATCAATGCCTAGTCTCAATCAGTTTTTTTACATTAATAATATAATTACATGGATGTCCCAATGTCTGAATAATATTGTAAACTATAATTTCTATCTTCATTTACTTTTTAATCAAAAAGAAAAGAAAAGAAAGAAAAGAAAAGAATCTGCATGGGTACGTAATTAAATTATTTAATTATTCTTTACAGAATCAAATTAAAGTACCTATACAATACATGAGTTAAATGCTTACTAGTATTTTCTGCCAGTGAAACCGTCCAAAAGCAGTCTTAAGTCTTTCAATTATAAGAAAATAGTAAGAAAAGCAGGCAGTATAAATAAAAATTAAAAAAGATATGTACCTATACCTAGCAATCAGCTCTCCAGTATATTGGTTTTATTTTTTACGAGTAAAATTTGTAGTCTCGATTTTATAAGTGCGCATCGTAAAAATAAATCACTGCCATAATTTTTGACAATCAAGCCAAAAGAACTATAACTTCGATAACATTTACAAGCATAGCAACTCATAGACTAGCAACTATAACCCTGTCTTTGCGTTAACATCTTAATTTCACTGTACATTGAGCGCGAATGAAAACACAATAGGCGTTCAAATTCAATTTATTGCTTGTCACGCACTTGTTACTATTGTCGTGGTGGCCAACGGTGGTAATTGCTTCAACACATGGTATGCCGAAAGGGGTGAATTATAACTACTATATAATTTTCAATAATAAAAAAAAATTATTTATGGCTATTTATTTCAAATATGTTCGAAATATGGTGTACCTACGAAGAAGCCAGTTTGCGTTTTTGTAATAACCGATTTCCAAAAAAAAGACGAGGGTCTCAATTTGAGTGTATTTGTTTATGTTTCTTACCTTTTTATATTTGTTACCTTTCTTTTTTTATTTGAAAGCTAATGCTTCCCGTTTGGTCCCATTTTAACTTGGTTCAATTCGGACAATGTCATTCATAAAAAACCATGTATCTAAGTATTAAATTTAAGTATGTGCGTGATAAGTTTGAAATCGGTTTTTTTCGTAATGCAAAGTATAATTATTGACAGTGGAGTTTTGTTACAAAATATAATGCAGGTACCTGACTAATTATTGATCTGGTAATCGATAAAGCAGTAGGTATTTGTTAAAACTTTTTTGATAACTATTACGAAGTTTTCTTACAAGTACTTCTAATACACATTTACTTTTCTTTTAGAGACCGATGCACACTAAAAATCACCGCCCCATCTACTTTAAACTCGTACGGAAGTGCCTGAAAAGTGCTAAGCCGTGTTGAGACCGCTCTATTCCCAGGGACACGGCGCTTATCCATCAATATCTTTGCATACAACACTGCTTAGAATATACTTCAGTTCTATAGATAGATAAGTGTAGGTATTTAACTACAAAAAAGAGTAGGTATTAAAGAAAGATGTCCTTACGTAGAGCGGTTATACGAAACGTTAATCAAAATTATATAAGGTACTCGTATAAGTACATACTTAGCTAAATAAAAATTGCTCTTTAAAGAAAAAAATCTGAATTCGTTCTGTGTGAATTCTATATAAACGTTCAAGTTGACAACATTTATCTTTTTGGATTTCCTTAGTAGATACCACAATGAAAAAAATAACAGTTTCAACCTATTTAGCCTACATATAAGAAACACACGGTATTATTATAGGTATATCGCACGCAACTTTATTTCTCTATTTGTGATAGATAGAGTTTCAAATCGGTTAGTGGTTAGGTTTTAGGCATGTAACAAAGAAATTGCAGTTTACGTTTTCGATTTGGTACACCATTAACTTCAGTACCTATCTCCCCATTTATCACTATAAGTTTTAATACTGTTTTGTTTCTTTGTATTGTTTAGTTTCAATATCAGACAATTATGTATGATTGAATTCATCTATCAGCCTTTGGACGTCAATTACTGGACATAGGTTAGTATAACTCCGTCCGACCCTGTGCTGTCTGAATCCGGTGGTTACCCGTTATCTTCTTCAGTTAATCGCAGGTACACTTGCGCTTCTTTTACCGAGACGTGGTAGTCATTCAAGGAATTTTCAACTCCACTTTTGTACTCAGTCCTTCGAACAATGGTCATTGCCTCTTTAACACGCTTGTTCTGCGAGGTAACTACCTATAGGTATTTGCGATCGCTACTTAAAGGATTGCTTTTGAGACAACAAATTTAGATAGAAATATAGATACATAGGTACGATGATGGGATTGATGGGTAAAAATAAGTAACTAGATTTTATACACGCCACTATTAATGATCAATTCCGATGCCATTTCTCGTGGGAACCAATTGCGCAGCACAGTTTATCTTCGTGCAACATTTTAATATTCAATTCCGTATTCAATCACGTTGGGTAATCTCCAGAGGGGGTTTTATTAGCAAACGAACGTTCGTACATAAAGCGGCAATTACGTCACCTAGAAACGACATTCAAAATTACCTATTGCCAACATTTTTTGCGATCCAAATCCCAGTAGGCATCGAGAACTCGGTAGGAGTGGTCCAAGTTGCAAAGCCACTCCCATTGGTCGTTCGAAACACACCCACCGGCGTAACAAAAAGGAATATTTCAGTGTACCGTGCTTCTCCCAAAACGCCGTTCACGGCTGAGCCTTGAGAATTATTCTCTCCCTTTCTGAAGCTGTCCGGTATGTTTCAGGACGGAGCGCACTGAAAAATGGTTCGTTTCTAAATCCCAGGAGGGAACAGCTCCATCTAGTGACGTATCAACGAAACGTTTTAATTGCAGCCTGAAGTTCCGTAGATGTCGCTTGCAGTTTCTATTGAACCGGAAGTCTGTAACTGAAAAGTTTCAGGTTTAATCCGCCTCGCCCGAGCGCTACTGTGTTAGTTCGAACGAATTTTTCAAAAGTATAAAGTTTTAAAAGTTCACAATGCCTTGCCGATATCACAACTAATATAATAACCTGCTGATTGTAAAATAGGTAGGTACTGTTCAACAGATTCAGTGTATACAATATAATATTATTATGCTGTTGTTATGATCTTCAAACTTTTATTCTAACGTAGCGTACTCGTGTACGTACCTACTTATCGGAAAAATACCAAATTTGACCGAATCAAACCAAATAAGAATTTTAAAAGTGGAATTCTCTACGTAGACCCCAGTTCTGTAGAACGTCGTAGTCTTTAAAATATTGCCGCATGAAATCGATCTTTTATAAGTAGCTTACCAATTTTATAAGGGAGGTTTAGCGAAGCCGAGCGTGCTTAGGCCTGGCACGCACGAGAAAACTTCACTTCACTGTTGTTTTTTTTTTTTGTTTCTGCCATACTCTGCGTGTTTTTGTTGAAAATATGAAGTGTTTGCTTTCTCGTCTATACTAATATTATAAAAAGGAAAGGTTTGATTTTTTGTTTGTTTGTTTGTATTGAATAGGCTCCGAAAACACCGGACCGATTTTTACAATTCTTTTTGTATATGATAGCTACATTCATGGGAAAGGTTATAGGCTATCAAGCATTACGTTACTATTCTTAACGCGGATGAAACCGCGTGGCACAGCTAGTTGATCTATATTTATCTTTGTTTTATGATGGACTCAGAGCACATTGGTACGAAATTGTCCCGTTCGGTTTAGATTACATTCCACTAACCGACTATTATGCAGATAAGGTTGTAAAGGTTGGACAAAATCTTATATTCGAAACCGTGTATAAGGGCACAACGTAGGACTTTGTGTACTAAGTATTTATTTCATTTTAAAGAATATTGAAACAAATAATTCTGTTTCGTTCGATCGCTCTGTGAAATTTGATTTTATGCGAGCTTAGAAAAAGAATCTTCAAGAGAAACGCCATACGTGTACGTGCCCTATATCTAAATCTCAATATTATGCCAAAGGTCGGCGTTGTAAAATTAAGTTGGACAATGGATTTTTTACTTTATACTGGAACTTAGTATTATTATCTTGGACTTACTTAATTAAACGCTTGCTATGTATGCAAAGGTCACTTATTAAGTTAATAAGTAAATAGTTTTAGTTAGGTCTTAAAAACCTGTTAGATAAATCTGTTCATAAAGTAATAGTTTGAGAAATTAAGTTTTAGTAGTAGGTACGTTTAACATATTTATTTCACTAACTAAATCGCCTATGTAGCTGCGAATTTAGAATTTCGAACTCAAAATACGGACTTGCTTTCGCACACAGCCAGTCGATAGTCAGTAGGTACTAAGTAGTGTTACGACACTTTTGAAAATTGTTTTAATAAAATCCATTGCAGTTCCACTGTTCCACGGCTGGGCACTTTTCTCATGTCAGTCAGAATATCTTACAGTATTCTTGAAAAGATTCAATTTCCAGTCAAAGTTCTTTTAAAACTTTGAACCTAGCTCCGAGAAAAGATGAAAATTACTTTTGGCAGCGTGTGTGAAATTGCGTAGTAAGTCAGATCGGTATATATCGGTAATAGCTAATTAGCGCGAATCCCATAATCGGACAGGATAGAAAATCGGCCACGCGGGCCCTATTTGCGGCCTGCGCGATTAGACCCATAAAACTCGATGCGATCTTGATAAGGGCCGAGCGAAAACCGCTAACAAACGGATTTCGAACAGCGTAGGTACTAGGTAAATCATATAGGTGCGTACCTATGTGTAATCAATGTTCAAAATTTTAGTTTAGATTTTTTAGCTTTAAGTATTTTTTTATTTCAATGTACATACGAGCTATTCACGACAAGATCACAGAACTGAAGGATAAAAAACTGCTAAATTCCATACCATTTACAGTGCTATCGAATCGTTCTGAAACAGAAGTAGATAAAACATTCCTATTTAACAACGCTTCGCAATATAATTTATTTATTTTATTTATATAATTGTCAGATATGTACATTATGTTGTATGTTGAATTAATGTGTCTACAACCTCAACTGCGTATTAGGTATATACGCAATTTACTTACATTGATAGTAGGTATAGTAGTTAGTACCAAAATATATTACAGTATGTAGCAACGTTTTATTTAGGTCCTACCTATGAAACATGCAGAAGGCTTTGTATTGACTTATGCATTTAGAACATTTAAACCAACAAAATGGTTCTATTTCTGGTTAGTTAGGAGTACTTTTCCAGGTAACCAGTAGACAGTGGCTATGAATACGAAATTTTTGTTAGCTAACTGCTAAAACGCTTGATTTTTGAAACAAAGTTCTGTTTGCTAGTTGGCGTCCCGCCGAGGCGTCAGTTAGGAAATTTTCCAGGCTCTACATTTGAATATAGTTTTATTAATGTCTATGCATATTCAAACAGTGTATCTTCGTCCCGGTAGAGTTATTTCAGCTACATTAGTGTACACGCTAGCTCACTCAGGAGTTTGAATAACAATTCGTACAACTATTTTGTATTGTTTTTTACTATTAATAGAGTGTTGGGAATTGATATTTTTTAAATGGACCATTTTCATATTCGCTCATACATTATTGATTATTTTAATTAACTTGGCTCTATAGTTACGTGGTGGAAGTTACATTTTTCCCGGGATGGTTGATATAAATGTTGAGCTTATTGAGGTATAGTCACTGAGGTAAGAATATGTATAAACATATTCTAAAGGACTTAAGTCCTTTGTGTAACTACAAACAATGTAGGTACACCTTCCTTATAGTATGACGTAGGGATATATCTATCACCGCCAGAGTCCTGAATGACTGTTGATTTCATTTAAAAAAATTAATAAAACAGAATGAGCGGGCAGGGTAAACTTTATATGAATTTCAGAAACATTTAGATTCCGATACAACAGAACAGCTAGGATATAGTAGTATGTCCAAACAGTTCAGTAGCCAGTTTGTAAACAGATTGTTCTGTCCGGCCGTGTGTCGGCCGTGTCGGGCAAAACAAACTGCCACAATTAAGTCGTGACCCGCCCGAGCGCAGTTCAACAGTTTTTCCCTCGTAATTCTATTACATTATTAACTTACACCGTGTTAAGGAAACACTGTAGTGACGAACTTAGCAAACTATCGATAAATTTGTACATAATAAATTTTACCACAAGCTATTGCCTAAGTAATTTTAAAGTAATTGTATGAATTAACGGCGGTATACTGTAAGACATAACAGTATTTTTACTGCTGCCTAAATTTTAAAAGCAGATAAAGTGAAACCTAGTCAATATTATTATTTTCTCACAAATTTGCTTCACTTAAAGTATCATTGATATCATGGTGTCCCTTAGTAGATATAGTAGTGTGACGAGCATCACATCGCGCTGGGAAGATCATAGTCTTACTTTTATCTAAAGGAGTAAAGATTAACGGCGCGACTTAGCTTATCGACTTATACATTTTTTAACAGATAGCAAGAAAAATCGACATCATCGTGTCCCCTCACTAGCAGGTGAGCGTAGCGTCACAAGGCGTCGCGTCGCTCCGGCAAGATCGCTTGCTAACTTTTAATACTTTAACTCTCCTTCCACTCAATTGCTTTTAACGCCGCGATATCGTTTTGTAACTGCTTTATAACCTTGTAACACAATTCAAATAATTATATTTGCTTGTTATACTCTACTAGTTGTTAGATGGTAACGTATTACTGTATATCAGATACACATGGGATCATAGATATATGTGGGAATACACAGCTCACCAACAGCAGTAAACAACCTACCAAAATACCTAATTAAATTACTTTGCTCGATTTTTGAACAACCAAAAAGTTGTCTACTTCAACGGAGCCTAGTAAAATTTGCGACAGAAACAAATGACTATAAGTACTTATAATTATCACTGATCTCTATAATACTCTAGAGTTGGTACTTTTGCTTTCTCTGGACTCACTATAGGCACAATAGTTTTGAAGCGACTTGATAGTTTGAAAATTGCCTTATTGGGTCTTTTCGCTATGGAACACAGTTGAATACTGAGCCCTATTACAATAGGCATAAGACTATTGCAAAGTCAATTTTAGTTTTGAATACCTTTACCCTTGTCAAGGACGCTATTCAAATCGGCACAAAAATATCGTCATTTTGTCAGTCAAGTGTATAGATCAGTGATGATTATACATTTTGAAACAACTAGGTTTTCGTACTAGACTGACACGAAGTGTACATTGAAGTACGCATAGGGCACCTACAGACATTGAAAGTCCACGAAATAATACTAACTGATAAATCTCAATTTATCTACATTAGGCACACGATGACTCTTTTTGCTAAAAGTAGAGGAAATTTCTAAGCTTTGCTTATTTAAGTACCTGCAGTATTACTTAGGTATATAATTTAGTAAGTATTGTTCCAATTTATTTTTTCTTCAGATTATTTTCGATTTGGGACAGTGATAGATTGATTATGTTGATTAGATTTTTTATTCTTTCTGTGGCATAACCTAAAGTATAACCACATAAAGTATATTTCGATGTAATGTACGGTACAATCTATAGTATATTAGTCTCTAATATATTACAATTAAAATTAAAATTGGTTAGTAATTTGAAGTTGGAGGTTTGAAATTAGTTTTCAATAGTGCTGATTTAAGAACAAAGAGTCCTATACAAAATGACAGATAGACTTACAAGGACTTACAAGGTTTTTCGATTTATTTTTCTCTACCTTTGACATGTATTGTTTTCGTTCAATATCAATTTGATTATTTTTAATGTACCTACCTACAAGTAAATTTATTTAAATAGTTTTCTTTATTTACCAAGATACAAAAAGAAGTTTCATAAAATCGTACTACGTTTAAGCGATGTCCATTCAAGATTGGAAACATTGAATTGAGTCGAGGAAAAGTTTCGCCAGCGGTGACCTGAGCGGCAACATCAAAGTTCAAATCGGTTCACGTAAATCACAACAGTTACATAAAGTAACTTTATTTATTGTAGAAAAACTCTAAGCTAAAAATATTCTATTTAGTTTAAATGCCCTTTGACGATATTGACGAAAGAAAGTTTGTTAAAGGGACAGTCATAAATAGGGCTCAAAAGTAAAGTTGGTAACGATTACTGGCTTTAAGTAAATACAAAATAATACATAGGTATCTATAGCTAAGATACAGGTAGGTAAACAATTAAAATGGTAGTATTGCCAATCGTCAATAACGTATTGAACACTAAAAATAGACACATGAAAATATTGTAAACGCGGGGACAAAATAAAACCCCATCACGACACGACAAATTGACGTCATCCATCCCGCTCTCGCTAACAGTCGCAACATATCACTCTACACACGTCCTCGGCATTTTTCCTTTATATATTATTAATACATAAGTACAGCCATGCACCGCTTTTCCCTCCGACTGTCGTATGACGCCATCCTTTTCTATATTGTTGGGTCTAGTTTTCCCAAGCGACCGAACCCCGAGGGTAAAACTCCCTAGGGTTCGTATTGACTCTACTATGGAAGGAAAGTTATCTGTACACCTATTGTCGGCCACCCCCTCCCACCTCCTCTGCCACCCGTGAAGGACTTTCTTACGCGTTTTACGTTTTGTTTTATTTCGACTTCGTTCGAGTAGACGTTGTTTGTTTGATGCTTCGCGTTGATTTGCTAGACACTTGTTGATTACAATCCGTCGTAACCGTTCCACTAATGAAAGGCGACGTAAAACTTATTTATTACTGTGTGAAGTTTTAAGACTTTTAAGTATGATGACAAAACTGAAATGGAATCTTGCAATGAAATGAGCACTTAATTTTTTAAGAGATAAAATAACTGAATTTAATTTAGCAAGTTTGAATTTTAAATTTGTTACGTTTCAAATTTTTTAGTTGCACAAACATTGTACCTTAGACTATTTTACGCTAACAATGTTATATCAAACGAAATTTATAAAACATTATGTACCTTCCTTATTAATAAAAAAATATAATTGAGGTAATGCTTGCAAAATTCCTGCCAAATACAAATAGATATAAACACTTAATCCCGATGAAGTTCATACACCTTACAGGTAGATAATTATCTTCAAATACAGCGATACACAAAAATACAAATAATAAAAACGAGTAGGTAGGTAATAATGAAAATGATTTCTATCGGTAATTCTATACGCCCACACTTAATACGATTTAGGGTCGGTACACACCGGACGCTAATTTGGTAATGCGCAGGCCACGTCACACGCGACCAGCACGCGACAAAACGATGCGACAGCGCGATTTGTTCACATAACTTGTTTATCGTGAATGGCAGACAAAATGTCACTTTGACATTTTTGACATTTGATACTCATTTTCAAAAGTAAAATAATATTGTTAATATTATAATGTCAGACTTATCGCTTAGAGGTTATGCCTCAATTGTATTGTAGTTTCATTAGCTGAGTTACCCGGAAGCTTTTATATCCTACATGTCTATAAGTCACTGGTCTGGGCTCCGTAAAAAAATTTAGTTAGAAATTCAATTAAAAGAAAAACTACGTTTACCATGCTGTAATGACGGGATAAACATAATATTATATGTAATTTTATATTTGAATACTTACGAACGGCATATAGAATGAAACTAGAGCATCAGTTGCAACAGTCCAGTACCTGCAACTTATATAAATTAGTCCGCCCGTCCATACAAGGGAGTGACGTCCGTGCACGCGCCGCCACGTGCGCCGCACACGTCGACAAACGAGCGCCACTAAATACTCATTTGGATTATTGAAGCGTAATCGAGTTACACCGATTGCTGATTGTGGCCCCGGCTTCATAAGATTGTATATTAACGATTTTTCAAAATAAACTATCATGTGTCATTTTGTGTTTATATACGTATAGGTACTTACTAATCTTAATATAATCTAAAACAGCTCCTAAACACAGGTCATACTGACCCGAAAAGCTTGAGAAAGAAGCAGAAAGGATTCATAGAGCGGAGAACTGTATAGAGTGCGATGTCATCCAACAAATAGCTGATGTAGTTGAAGAATTTAAGAAAGTTATGTCTACGGTAGGCACTGTGGTGCAAACTGACAAAAAGTGAAATTATATTAACAGTAGCTGTGCCTCGCGGTTCCACCTGCGTTAAGAATAGTAACATAATGCTTGATAGCCTGTCTCATGAATGTAGATGTCATATACAAAAAGACTGACTAAATTGTGAATCTAAACCATTCTCAAGTCCCCTTGAACACACAACAAATTTCGTCAAAATCAGTCCAGTCGTTTAGGAGAAGTTCAGTGACATACACACGCACATAAGAAATATATATATAAAGATAGCTGTGCCCCCCGATTTCACCCGCGTTAAGAATTGTAACGTAACGTTTAGCAGCCTATAACCTTCCTCATGAATGTAACTATCAGACACAAAAATAATTTTTCAAATCCAACTTGTACTTCCAGAGATTAGCGCGTTCAAACAAACAAACTCTTCAGCTTTATACATAAGTATAGATTATAAAGATCAAAGATTTGATTGTTTGTTTGTTTGTATTGAATAGGCTCCGTAACCACTAGACCGCTTTGAAAAATTCTTTTTCTATTTTATATTTTCATGAGGAAGGTTATAGGCTATCAAGCATTACGCTATTATTCTTAACGCGGATGAAACCGCGGGGCACAGCTAGTAATATTATAAAGATCAAAGATTTGATTCTTTGTCTGTTGGTATTGAATAGGCTCCGAAACTACTGGACCGAGTTCTTTTTCTATATGGTAGCTACATTCATGAGGAAGGTTATAGGCTATGAACGCGGGTGAAACCGCGTGGCGCAGCTAGATAATTATAAAATCCACGCGGACGAAGTCGCGGGCATAAGTTAGTTTATTATTAAAAGACACGCCGTCGTATCACTTTGAGACCAGCTCAAGAGCCTATTACAATCGATGATGCATGCTCAACTAATCCAATAAGTTTCCGCGTGATATGTGCTAGGTTTGTATGCCACTGTCACACATGTGGGGTCTTATCGTGAACACATTACCAGTGTGTATTCGTAAAGCACTGACATTATAATTAAAATAGGTAAAGGGATAAATGTTTGACAACATCCGACACGGGTTGGCCATTAACCCGTGTCTCCACCAATCCGCATTAGAGCAGCGTGGTGGAGTATACTCCAGGCCTTCCCCGGTTGTGGGGAGACCCGTGCCCAGCAGTGGGACATAATAAGAGTTGAAGGCATAGGGATCTATCACTGAACTCCTAAAACCTGCTATCTTCTTTTTTCTTTTTCTTTATCTTAAAAAAGATAGAAAGACGGAGCGTGTTTCATAAACGCACCGCCACTGCAGTGAAAGAGTTTGTGTTTTAAAACTAAAGTTAAAATCAAAGTTAAACGAAACTAAAGTTAAAGTGAAATAACTCTCAACTGAATGCGTCTCACAACTTTCCACGCCGAGGGCTGCGTATACTTCTTATTGTTTAGAAACATTAATGTGGAACTTATTTAGCTAGACTTAAATCAGAATAAAATAATAACGCTTCACACTCACAGCCCCACACTAGGATTTCCTGTGTCGTGACTGCAATGGACACATACATAGACTACACAAACACCCGGACCGGGAACAGAAATTTAATAATAAATAATATTTTTCCCGGTCCCGGAAATATCTGGCCCCGCCAGGAATCGAGCCCAGGACACTTTGAATTGCAACCACTATGCTACACAGGTCGTCAAAAGGAAATAAATTTCCTCTTTTTGTAACTTCCCTTTCCATTCCCATTCCATTCCCATTCCATTCCCATTCCATTCCCATTCCATTCCCATTCCATTCCCATTCCATTCCCA
>DWQK01000569.1:0-19875 GCA_018231225.1 Noctuana stator
TTGTCCTAGTAAGTAATATTAGTCAATTTAATGAGAGCAATGAAAGCCAGGTTCGATACCTGCATGTTCAATTTGAAATTTGCGTTATTTGCGTATCTGACACTTTTATGGCCTACTGCGAGGCATGGTCTGTCCCCATAACTGTGAGATCGCGATGTAGGTACACTAGCTATGTGGGCTATGCTAGTATGCTAAAACAGCTTTTCTCTACTATTGTTCCCCAATAGCTCCTAACATAATCAAATAGCATTATCCTCGTTCGGGATCTACCTATTAACTTATTTCATTATTTTTGTTATTCAGTCTATCTAACGTTTACTGAAGCAACCTCAATTTTTTTTATTTCCTAAATATTATCTGGACCAGTCCGCCCCACCTACAATTATAAGAAAACAAATAAGGTCTATTGTGTACACAGCTTAGTAATTGGCTTTCCAATATTGCCGCGTCATAAGGCGCAAAATGAAATTTGAGCGTTTATATGGGAATAGTTTCAATAATAAATCTTTGAAATTTATTACTTTATGATAAAACTTTATGGTGACTGTTCATAAATTTATTTTGTTGACACGTTTTGTGTGTTATAAGTAGCAGGGTTTTGAATAGGAAAGGTCAAATGTTAGGGGAAAAAGATGGGAAAAAGGACAAAGCAAACATGACATCCCCAGAAGAGCTCAGTCATATCACTTTTACATAGTCAGTATTTTGTAGTTTTACGATGGCGCTAACGTCAGTAAATATAGAGTCTACTTTACCTATTAATTTTACTGGACTTTTATACAATCTACACTTTATTGCACACCAATTATATAATAGAAAAACAATCACAGAAAATAATTTATAAGTATATTAACTAATAGTTGTTCAGTAGTAATTACTTAACTTTTAATACAAATATTATAGACAGTACAGTAGGTACCATTTTTACCTCTGTTTGTCAACCGAATTTGTATTTCTGTTTTTTTTGTTCAATGTTTACAGCCTCACGAACAGAAAATTAAAACATGCCGATAAAAATCCACACCATAACTCATAAATTTTGCCAAATAATAAAAATAAAAAAACATTTCAATAACATAAAATATTTCTATCTTCGAAATGTTTAAAAATATTTTCATGAACCTAATTTTTTTCTCACCTAACCGTATCTCAATTGCCTTTGTACAATTTAATCATACAGGAAGTTTCTTCGGAACATTATCCTTATTAGGGATGGGGGTGTGGCATATCGCTTTGAGCGTGAATTTTCATCTCATTCTTTTCCTCATGTTGTAGGTATTAAACGCAAAATGGTTCCCATTTTTTATACTTCTCGAGCATATCTGCACGCTCGATCACAATTAAAGAAAATACATTATTTTAGAAAATATGAAGTATTTCATTATCAATTTTAACGCTTTCTTTTACAATCCTATAAAAAGCAATGTTATGACAAACATTTTAATAGCAAAATTTTAATATAGCAGAAGATATATTACTGACCTAGTTCCATGGATATGAGGGTTTATGACAAGAAATATTCTCGTGGGGAGCAAACAGAGAAAAAAAAACTGGAATATCAAGCAACGATGGCCGTCCAGTACTGATACAATTTTTATTAAATGTAAAACATTTATGAAAATGTTCGCTGCGATGTTACAGAAGGGATAAATAGGTTGAAATGATTATTTTATAAATCGAAGCAAAAATTGTAAAGGGCTCTATACAATTACATGCCTATTAGTAGGATATTCGTTTAGTGTACAATGTACTGTACATATTATTTATCTTGAATATATTCCTTATTCTATATCTAAAAAAGAAAGGTTAAAGAAAACTGGAGTAAAAGGACCGGAAAAAATAGGTGTAGAAGTTACTTTCGTTCAATTCAATTAATTACCGCAAAAATCTCTGAAAACATAAAGATAGCAGAATATAATTGACAAAAAAAGTAAGGATATTAAAATAAAACCAATGCTTATACTCGTAGGTAAATGAGTCATTATTTTGAATATCCCGACGATAATCTCGTATTTATCCACGTCGAGTTACAAATGTGAAAGCGCTGAAGTGATCAGAGCTGCACAGTCTCACAAATCTACAAAATGCAGCCGTTTCTCTCAAACGAGACAACTGTGAAATCGTATTGAGTGCCACTTGAGAGGAAAATTACACACATCGCACAATACTACAAGAGATTTAAAAATCAAAAGGCATTTTGCATACCTTATTCAATTTTCAATGGATTTGTAAAGAATTCAATGCTTAATAGTATTCTAAGTAACATTTTCTAAGAATTTATCGGGTAAAAACAAACTCTATAAACCTTATTGTTTTTGTGACTAAATAATAAATATACCGCGAAACTTTTTAAAAGTAAGTACCTAATCAAAATTCATATAGCATATAGTCGTAACCTATTGAATTTAATCGAAATTTTACTGTTATTACTTACTAGCTGTGCCCCCCGGTTTCACTCGCGTTAAGAATTGCAACGTTACAATTGACAGCCTTTCTCGATAAATGGACTATCTTACACTAAAAACATTTTTCAAATCGGTCCAGTAGTCCCTGAGATTAGCGCGTTCAAAAAACAAACAAACTCTTCAGCTTTGTGTTACTAGTGTAGAATGTAGATAAGTAAAACCATGATTTATTAACTTTAAAGCGGGAAATTGACAGTTTTTGTCAATTTTCTTATTCAATTTCCTACTTAAATAAAAATCACTGATTTTACTAGGGTTATATGAGAGGTGTACGCAGTCCATTACTGGAGACAAACAGTGTGAACAGAAGGACTTTTCGCAAACACAGGGGTGTCTGGTAACGTCTGCGAAGAGACTAAACCTACGCAGTTAAAGGTTGTATTGAAGGACCTTCTTAGTTCTGTAGTCTAAAACATATACATTTCCGCCGGCTTTTTTCCACCGGCTTTTTTCTCCCGGCCTACCTTAGCCAATAGGGCGCCTAAACCCGATGTACCGTATTATTTGACATTCATCCAGGGTCTACGTGTACCTTATGATGAATACAAATGTTTGAATTTGAATTTTTTGTATTGTAAGGATGAATCGCGGGCATCGCAACACATGCCGCGCCGAGTACGACAGATGCCCATAAAATTATATTTGTTTAGAGCACAGAATTTCTGTATGATGCACTTGTGTAAATAGAGATACGAGTAGTTTGTGGAACGTGTGCCTAAACATAAATAATGACGTCGTTATAACTAGATGTAGTAATGTAGGTACAGTGATTTTTTGAGTTGGTAGAATTTGTACAGTTTGCCCGGGGAGGTACCACCGCTGGGCCCAGAACCCACTGTGAACCAAGTTAGTACTTGTAATTCGGCTGGTGAGGTGTGGATGTCAGAAACACATTATTTGAGCTATCATAATACGACCTCAAATAGGACTATTATCGTATTTTAGATTGGACGTGGGTACTGCAGTCTATGGATTTCTGATAGGCTTAGCATTCTGGAAGTCTGTAACAAATTAACCCTCGTCCTTTTTGGAGTCGGTAATAAAAATGTGTTTTTGTGCAAACGAAAATCATTTTCTATTCAAATATAATCTCGAATGGTTGTTAATACAAACTCAATCATAGCCAGCAATATTGAGGGGATGGTCGGCAAAAAGGGCGGTCGAAAGCGAATTCATGAATATTAATGGAAATATAAACGAGTGGTATGGGTACAGTCCACTTAGATACTTAGCGAGGACCCTTCTTTGTCGTTCCTTATTTTATAAGCGTTTGGGTACGTTAACATAATAAAAATCTTTTTTATACGGAATTGAACTGCTATTTTTAAATTATCATATTTAAAGTTGTTAGCTTCATTTAATTTCATAATTTAAATTATTCAGCTTTTCTAAATAGATTTATATTTGATTTTATTCAAGGTTATTTTCATATTTTAAAATAGTTTTTGTTTAATTTAAACTGTTATTTTAAAAACATGTAAGGAAAACTATTATCATAAAATATGTAGCTTCAAATTTTTAAGCAATACTTATTAAGTTCTGAGAGCAAAAATTGAATAACGGCGATTTCTTTTTATTATTCAAAATGCCTATAAAATTTGAATATTATATTTTCCTTTTTTGAATGTGTATGTAAAATATTTGCGGACTCCTTTTGTGCGGTTTTTCAGGATTTTTTTACTGCAGTGGTTTTGCAGCTAAGTGACATTACTCCATAGAGTAAGTAAAAATAGAAATGACATGGAAGCGTGAGCAAATGTAATAAGAAAGCGAAAATCAATCGAGTAATTACATAATTTTGAAAATGATTGATGATTACAAATGAACAACAAATTATTATTAAACATAAATGGTAATTGGATATAAAACATAGGTACATAGTAGTGTGGATCGCAAGCGCTCTCAATGATAAAACAACACAGACATTAAAAGAGTTATAGACACACGCATTTTTTTAAATACATTTATGATATTATTGTCATGTAAAAGTTGTTTACTTTCGTATCTAATCTTACCTCAATCTGTGGTTGAATGTCTGCCGGTGTCGCAGAAATTCTGAGGTTTTCAGAATTAAGTGCGCTAGTCACAAAGCACAAACAACAATGTTAACTTTGTTTAAGATTCATAAAACGTAATTATATATGTCTAATGATGGGCCATAAATTCGACGCTGTCACCATAAAATATTTTTGGAAACATTTTAACAAAAGTTAACTGTGGAGTTTGTTTTGTAGAAATTCTACGAACAACACACGTGAAATTTAACCTGAAGTCCTATACCAATTCATCCTCATTTCTCTGTTGCGTGCAATTTGTAAGGCAATAATCATCAGTTATCTAATTAAATAAAATAAATAACGCTTCACACTCACAGCCCCACACTAGGATTCCCTGTGTCGTGAGGGCCATGGACACATACAGACACAGACAAATACACAAACACCCAGACCGGGAACTGAAATCTAAATTCATCATTTCAATTTCCACCCCACCGAGGATCGAACCCGAGACCCTTCGAATGGTGGACTGGCGTGGTAACGATTACACCACACGGATCGTCCGTTTCTATCTGTACTGTATACATTAACACCATCCCAATGAGCCTAAACACGATACTGCTACTGTAGTTTCGTGAGGAGTTGGGTAGCCTACTGATTCCAGGGTATGTCTGCGATTCAGTTTAAGTTTACCGTCTCCCTATGATCTACCACTTACCTCCAACGATTTACTTTTGTCTTGAATATCACTAAAGTGGTAACTTTCATGCTCTATAATATTTCTAGTATGTTCATGTCATCTACGCATTACACAGGACATATTTATATTTAAAAATATGTATACGTAAAAATAAGTATCTGCTAATAAATTAGGTGCGCATTTTTTTTCATCTGTAAAACGTTCGATAAGTTGGAAACAAAACGGCTCTTAAAACTTAAATGTTTATTTTATCATGATAGACAGACTGATAGTATTCAAAACTTTACAAATCTCATTCAAAAGTTTACAATACAATTACACTGAGTTTACGTAAATGACTCTTTTCATAAACCTTTTACCAAATTCTAATAAATGTTTCACTTATTACTGCAGATATTCCAAATCCCCTCGCAAAAATATAATGAAATTACTTTTTATGTCTGGCTTACACGAGTCTGTTTACAATTTACTTTTATGTATTCAATAACTTCGCTTATTATTTTGTTGGATACAAAGAAACACGTTACCATTTAAGTATTAGAATAAGATCCTTAATAGGTTTCGAAGGAGAACAAGAATCTTCAGATATTTAGTTAGGCTTTGTTTTCGCATGATTGTCTATCTATCTAATTTATATTAAAACATTGTCTTATTAAATTAAAAGATGTCGAAATAACAAAACGGTTGCTGTATTAGTGAACGAATGAATTGATTAACATACCAGCTGTGCCACGCGGTTTCACCCGTGTTAGGAATAGTAGCGTAATGCTTGATAGCCTCATGAATGTAGCTATCATAAAGAATTTTTCAAATCGGTCCAGTAGTTTCGGAGCCTTTTCAACACAAACAAACAAACAATCAAATCTTTCCTCTTTATAATATTAGTATAGATTTACACATTATGATCTAAAAAGTATTCATTTCTAGACATATAATCGATCAATGTATCTATATATCATATCATACATACTCTATTTACCTATTAGAAATCCAATTCGTGTCTACCTCTAATCTTGCAACACATTATACCTACACATTACTATATAAATTTCCATTAAACTTGAGTTAAGCCCTTACTAATATTATTCGAGAACTAAGACTTAAGTCTAAGCTTAGTTAGTAAACTTGCTCAATGCTCGAATCTCAACTGCTGATTGTCACTGTTTGCCTGTGAGAATCTAAACTGCAACAAGTCCAAACAGTGAAACTGCAGTTGAAGTTGTCAAAGTACTTACAATGGAGTATAGATTCTGACAGCAGTCCCTATGTCTTGTGCCTTAGGGAGTTATGCATATTTTTGTTTCCGAAACACTGTAAAATCTGTTAGTTTATAATGTAATGTTAAAAAGATGTACTAATTAGAATTTACTATGTTAGATAAGATTAGAAATTTGTGTATCATAGGGAGGTTTTTAAATATATCAGTTTTTATGACATTCCCTTAACGGTTGAGCGAGTAATAACTTAATTTATAATACGCATATAATATTAAAACATTTATTGTCAATCTAATAATATAAAGCTGAAGAGTTTGTTTGAATGCGTTTGAACTGATTTGAAAAATCCTTTTTATATATTATAGCTACATTCAAGAGGAATTATCAAGCATTACGTTACTAATCTTAACGCGGGTGAAACCGCATGGCACAGCTAGTATTCTTATTCGTAGAAACGAAAATGTTCACTAATAAACACAAAACTAACGAATAATTTGAAACCAGGGGTTGTGTATATGTAGGGAGCGCTTAAGACAAATGCCCTCTTTTTAACCCCGGCAAGGTCTCAGCTAGTTTTGAGTGAAAACAATAAAAAAGTACGGAGGTACAAGCAAGTGCTGGGAAGAAGCTTGAGGATATACGCAAAGAGAACAAAACTTTACCAGCAGAGTCATTCTTTTGTCGTTGTATCCAGTACATTTCATGTTCTATTTCTTTCTCACGACCTATTTCATACGCGACATGTTTCGCTTTTCTTTGCAATTCTATATCTTCTTCAACTGTGACGGTTTAAAATTGTAACGAGATTTTATATATAAAAACTCGCGGAAGATCTAAAATATTTAAAAAGTTAATTTGTTGAACATACTCTAACATGCGTGCACAATTTCAAATATGTTACTGTTACTAACTATACAACTTAATATCTGCTTTATTGTTTCTTAGCAATAAACGTCTTGGCATAACTTACTTACCGACGAACCGAACTTCAATTTGTCGCTATTAAAATTATTGCCAAAACACCCTACCTTATTGTATATAAATTTGATCATAAAATTATAAACTTGTGCTGCGAAACTTGCCAAAACCTTATGTGGGCGTCATATGTTTGATCCTAGTTACGAATATTAAATTTCATAATTGATATTCTATGTAATAATATAAATAATTCTATATTGAAAAATTAATGTAACAATAGCCATAACCCCTAATTTACGTATCTAAAGCTAATTTTATTACATCATTTACGACTCGTACGCACAGATAAATTATAGTTATGGTAAGTAGAGGCCTCGATTATCTCTTACCAACAATGCCGTTAACGAAGTTTACATTTCAAAAATATAGTACTTTTACAACGTAGGTAAGAGTATTAAAGCAGTAATGTAATAGTAATTCGCACTGAAATGTGTGAATTACGCCGTCTTTTAAAGTATTCATACACATACGAGATGAAGCAACACTAAATGCGAGATGGATTCTATCATGCATAAATATGCAACAATCATAAAAGAACCTGCTCTATAAAAGTTACGGATCTTGTTTTACAGGCGTCGAGATTTCTTTTTATCGAGGCATTTCCAAATATTCATGAGCTGCCTACCAAAGTTTAAGGCTAAGGAATATTAAAGAAAGCTTCTGTGAAAAACGTATTTGTTAACTCGATCTAGCGCGCCTAAAATATTCATGAGGAAATTTTGGAAGGATGTTATTGAACTTAGTGACTTTAGGTTTTGGCCCTGACATTTTTATTAAGTGTTAAGCTGTGCTATTCACATACAATAACCAAAAATTTACGCAAAATTTGAATTAAAGACAAAACGACTTTTTTTGTAATTGTTTTTTTTTTGCCAATTTAACCACTGTATTACAAAGAATAGACGTACGCTTGAAATATTAATCGAATACATTATTTTAAATATTGAAAAGATATATAACTATTCTAATTAAATTTTACATTTAGGGAAACTTGAGACGACAATACTATAACTTATTATGATACTACGATTGAACTTTGAGATCGTTTGGTGTAATTTATTCATCCCTATTGTTATTAAGAGGTATTAAACAATACACGAAGCCTTGATACGGCCAACAAAGGCGGTAATTAAAGATAAACATTGCTTGGTTTGTCTACCGTACCCTAAAGTTATTGGAGGTCAGTTTGTAATTGTACCTTTTTAAATAGAACAGAAGGTTCTAGTGGCTACATTGCTAATTTTTGCGCAAATGTTTTAAGTATCTGTGTTTGTTTCTTAAATAAAAAAAAAAAAATTAATATGCTGCCGACTGTATTTTTTTTAACATATATACAAGCAGGCGGGTCATCAGATGGAAATGGATGGTTATCAACGCCTATGAAGACAGGCAACACCAGGGAAGCTGTCAAAGTGTTGCTAGGTTTAAAGGAGTGCTCTTTTAGCGCCTTTTTTGAAGAACACCTTTTCATAGTCCGTCGGGAATACCTCTGCAAGATGATGATAAAAACATAAAATAATAGTTAACAGCGATCGAACAAAACAAAGTTTATATAAAAGGACGAGATACGGATTTTGGAGGAGTTCTAGAGTCTTTAAAGTTAGGTTAAAAATATGAAGTCTTCGGAATATTTCATGCCAATACGAATACGCATTTGATACGTGTTTGTAAAGTCTTTTAATCCCACGGGAAGTAACCTAGAATACTTGACAATCCTAATAAAGTACATTGGATAAGGTTACATTACAACCTACCGTATTTTTTGATGGAATAACTTTATAAATTGAGCTTTTTATGGTTTCTACAAAGTACACCATATCTGCAGTATTTCATTTGGGAGAAATATATCTAAAATCCATCTGCAAAAAGTAGTGTAAAAAGACTCAATTATTTCTATACAAATATAAATATAGAAAGTTTTATGATTGGTTCGTGATATTTTTAGCTGTAATAAAGTAGAATGTAGCTTAAGTATAGCAATGAAATTGATTTCCGTTGGGGCGTAATCGAGAATATTGGACGTAGGCCGTCGTAGCCTAATTGTAGCCGATTAAGCTACGAGGCGGTAAAGTAGAAAAATTCGTAGCTCGCAGTTCTACCACATGTGAAACTAAGTGGTTCAAAAATAGTGAATATAAGAAGATTACAAATTGTATACGTTTTAGCAGTAGTAAAGTGGAAGTATGGTATGGTAACGTAATTGATTTCCGTTTTGAGCGTGAGTGAATCGAGAGGTTGACGTAGCGTAATAGTCGCCAATTGAGCTACGGGGCGTGGCTAATTCGTAGCGTGCCCTCCAGCACGTATAAACACTATGTTATGTAGACTAGTGGAGTTTTTTTTCTAGAATTTTTTTAATGATTTCTACTTGAACTACGACAAATGGGATTATTTATTAAAACATTATTTCTTGCACAAAGGACAAAAGGGGGTAAGTGGACTTTTCGTTCATTATTTGTACCTCATTTGTATTTAAATGAAAGAGAATCAAACTCTCTTAAATTTCTTAATAATTTAAATATAAATTTTCTGAAAGAGAAATTGAAGGAAACTGTATACAATAAAAGCTTGAACTTTCGAAAGGTGTTATTATTGAAATAAAAAAAGTTTTAGAATTGTTCGCATGCCGAAGTTTGCTGATCGAATTTGGCAAACGGTTTCGTATAAAAATTATTTGGGCGTAACACGTTTTTCGTGAATGTTTGCGTAACAAATTGTTTTAAACATTGTTCCAAAGTTAAATTTCGTCATCGGGGAACCCAGGGCTTCACCTGAGTAAAACCCAAAAATGGTGACTTTTGTTTAAGTATAATGTTTTTTAAATGCAGATGTTATTAGGTTTGTGCTGTAACAGTGTATTCATAAATAACTACAGAGAATCTTTTATAAAGTTGTACATAAATACCGACAACACTACTTCAGTAGCATCTTGATCTCCTGTGTCTGACCATTTAACAGGAGAAACTGTATTTCATTTAAAATTTTCAGAGAATCCCCTAAACAAAAACGTAGACGTACCCGCGTCAAAACAAAATTTTCTAGTGCCTTCAACCCTTTCTATGTCCCACTACTGGACACGGGTCTCTCCTTAGAACCGGGGAAGGCCTGGAGCATACTCCACCACGCTGCTCCTTTGCGGATTGGTGGAGATACGGGTTAGTGGCCAACCCGTGTCGGATGTTGTCAAACCGCCCGAAGGGTCTCTGACTAGGTTTAACGACTGTTATCTATCGATAACAATTTGCCACTAACGGTCACCCATCCGACTACCAGCCGCGCCCGACGTTCCTTAACAATGTGATCGCTTGCGATCCACACTACCAACGGGGCTATGCACGCTTCTTTAAGCTTTCATGCAAAATTAATGCTACTTGCCAAATTACATTTTTATTATACAGTCATGGCTTTAATATAGTCCCAATAAGCTGAATTGGCAGGTTCATCTCTGTGAAGTTGGCAGCTGGAGGCTATTCATAATTCAGCCAGCACCTGTCTAGTGCACTATGAATATTACATGAGCGATGCACCAACTACGTATATTCCGTCTTATGTCCCACGGCTTATATGTAAAACCACCTACGAATATGTTGTGTAGGGACTTAAACATACACATTATATACATGTAAAGCTCCGTATAAGCTCATTAAGAACTTCCATTGTATCGTACTTACATATATAAATATACAAAGGTATTATTATTCGTAACATAAGAACAAATTGTTTTATATGAATCAAAAAGACAATAGTGTTTTCGAACTAAAACTCAAGTGACTTAGTGGTTATAATGACTGTCTGCCATCCACATTTCGGAGTTCGATTCTCAAGCAGAAGTTTAAATTATGAATTCAAATTGCTGTTCTCGGTCTGCGTGTTTGTGTAATGTAATTATCTTCATGTGTGTTCATGGCACGCATGACACAAGGAAATAGTGGGGATATGAGCGTCAAGCGTTTTATTTTATTATTTAGTTTCGAAAGTATTAAATCGTTTATAAAAATAAAATAATTTAACAATTCCCTATTCGATTTCCAAAAAAAGATTTCGCCGTAACATGTGACTTTTTGGTGTGCGTTAAGATACTCAATAATAGATGATGTAGAATTGAATACAACTATTGATTCATTGTTCCCAATAAACATGACTATTTGTATAGCACTGCCTCTCTTATTTCCCAGGAGCCTTCGTAGGACGAACATTGATTGATCTGGTGGTAGTCTTAATTGCTGTGTGGATTAAATTGAGGATTTATATTTTTATACATCTACTAGCGAAGTGGAAAGCGAAACTCTGAAAAATATTTCAAAAGAAGAGAAAAATAAAATAAGAAATAAAATGAAGAACGTAGTGCTATTTTATTTGTTTCACTGGTTGATAGATTGTCGTTGTGCTGCAATAAAATGTGTCCTGAGAAAAATAGGTTTGTTTTAAAAGCATTATAACGCTTCAAACTCACAGCCCCACACTAGGATTTCCTGTGTTGCCATGAATAATTATTATATAAAAACCCAGACCAAGAACCGAAATCTAAATCCAGCATTTATATTTTTGTCTCATCGAGAATCGCTCCCAGCTTCTTTCGAATTGACATGCTCGATGGACGCCACTTCACATGAGTCGTAAACTGGTGAAAAGCACCTTATTCAAACCACTGCACTCTTTTCTATTACTATTTACTATTTTACTTATTTATTTCTTTCTAATAGAAATGCAGTAAGTCAAACGACTGTCAGAAATGTTAAGTAAAAAATGTATAACAAAATCTAGGCCAAGTAAAGTACGGCGTCGCGGAAGCCGTGAACTTTCTAGATTAGTGTCATTTCCAAGCAATTTTATGAGCAAATAAGGTAATATTATACGAGTCATTTAAAAATAGTGTATTTTACTGAGTTGATAATTTCTAAGACTACTTTTCAAGGTTTTATCAAGTTTGCAGCCGTAAATAGATTACAATTAAGTAAAAATTAACGAACCTCACCGGGCGAACTACGGATTGTTCAACTTTTACCACGCACAAATATGCTTCAATATATCTGTAGTATTAACCACATCTTCACTAAAAGAATGCGAGCTGTTTCTTTTGTTTGAGAAACAATGAGATCAAATAAGGTCAATAACAATTACTTCAATCGGCACTCAAAGTGATGTTTATCGTACATTTCCAATAAATTAACGTCAATCGGATTGTCTACTGTGATTATTAAGAGGAAATCTTTTTCTTATCCCCTGGGGAGAATGAGATTAATCCAATTTGAAAAATAACGCTTTCTGTCGCTTCTGTCTTGCGCGACTGTTAACGATAACTAGTGATGTAATGTCTATCAAAACGATTTATTTCCTAATTACTATACCTATTGTAGTAGTTCTGTTATTTATATTTCCTTGACTCGACAGTGCCCCCGTGTCTGTTTATCACACATCCACCGCTTATAATAATACATACTACACGCCGTGTCATGACATTGACAGTGTGTGTATATGGCACATACACTATATAGTAGAACAAATATAAGTAAATCAATAAATATCGCTGCAACTCTTATATGGCCCAAAGCTCGGAACAGGTCTCCCGCAACCAACGCTACTCCAATGCGGATTGGTGAAAGTTCTGGTTTATTGGCCAACCAGTGTCAGATAATCTCAAACTATCTCAAAAGGGCCTTCGACTAAGTTTGCCTTCAACCCTTTATTGTCCCACTGCGTGGCACTGTTCTCTCCCTAAAACCGGTGATAGCCTAGAGCATACTCCACCACGCTGCTTCAATGCTGATTGGTGGAGATACGGATTAGTCGCCAACCCGAGTCGGATGTTGTCAATAAAGTTTAACTACAGTTACCTATCGATAACAATAAGGATTGATGGCATAACATGCCTTCCGAAACATGGAAAAGTTTAATTGTTTCTAGTTTCGTTTCATTCGTTCCTCTTACCGAACACGATAAGACACACAGCTAATCTGAAAATTATCTTTGTCTCGCTAGCAATTTATGCTTTTTTTTATTTGTTTAACACGAGAGTTAAGTGATATAAATAACGAAGTATATTAGTAAATAAATTATTGTCACTTACCTAACTAGAAGCTTGTGATACGAGTACATTGATAATTGTAAAATAACATTACATAAATCAAAATGAACTAAAAAGAAAACTCTAGTACTCAAAATTATGTCCATGTGTCAATGTGTACACAAAATATATTCATGGAGCTACGCTCAGTTACGTGGCATAAAGTATTCATAGGCCTATTACGGGCCTTATTGAAAACACATCTATTCTTCATAGTAGGTTTTTTGGGAAAATATTATTTCTAGATTTATTCCAACCTTAAAGAATTCGGCTGAACTATGGGTCTACTCTATATTATGATTAGTAAGTAAACTTTATTGGTGTGTCTGACCGAGCATGAGCAGTTATAATTTAGTAGGTCTATGGTTTAAGAAAGAATTAATTTCACACAAGTTAAGACAAAGAAATAATAATAAGTCATGTTATGAAAATAACCGATTTCAAAATTTTTAAATAACATTGCTAATTTGCAAATTTTAAGCTTAAATGGTCACATTCTATTGAAATTAACTTTATCTACTACGAGTACTTACCAAGTTTTTATAATAATTAATTTAACGTTCTCGCAAACTTTGCTTCTCGTTTCAGCTTGGCTATAGGACATGTCCTCCAAAGTGTTCCATCTGTAAGTTATTGCCTAAAACAACTTTATTTTCTTACTGTGACAAAATATATTATTGAAGTACAATAAAGCTTTGAGTACATTTTTGATTACTCCCTGTTTTGAAATATAAAAAAAGTTTTTAATATTTTTATAAGCATTGCTACTTACTCATTATGCGGCTTTCGTTACGGTTAATATTAAGCAAAGTCGTAAATTGAGAGTTAAGAAAAACGAAGTGAGCGAAAGTAATATTTAATAAATGTGTATTTTCTGTGGAAGGAAATTATGGGACTGTCATATATATGCCAACATGGTAAAACTTGATTATTGCTTAATGATTGTCAATAAACAAATGATTAAAATATTCATTAAAAGTTAAATCTTTTCGTAAATAAGCCTTATTAAGAATCAGTTCATAGTTTTTCCATTTTCTAAAAAATGTCTAATTGGATATTTCATCCACAAGTCTTGATGTCAGAAGTGTTTTTAAAATTCAATTCATATTTCAAAGGTCAGACGAAACCTTCGTTCTGTGAATAAAAAAGTTTTCTCCTGAATTTTGTTTCTTAAAACGATTTTTTTTTGTATATGATTATAAATTAACTTTTGTTTACAGGCTTTTGGGACTTGTATTAAAATTATCAAAAAGGAGATAATTTTAGCACTTTTTAGAACAATATTTATTTTTTAATTAATTTTATACATATATTAATGACATTGAACATACAAATACCTACACAATTTAGTACAAAATTAAACAAGAAAGAGATGACACAAAATATTTTATACAAAACAGCTATTTCATATGTAAATTATATATTAGAAGATATATTCTAGTGAAATGTAACAACATACTCATGACCAAAACAGTAGCATTACTCTGATACACGATAAACAGTATATTGGTTACAATAAAACATAACAAGATTGTAAATTAGACTAAGTAATAAAAATTCTTTCTCATCTCCAATTTAAAAATTTTAGAAACACTCTGCTAAAAACAATTTCATATTGTATACAGTAACAATAAACTTCAAAGTAAATAACTGGTAGATATTAAACCTAAAGCGTAATAGTGAAGAATAAATTACTCGACACCAACACAAACTTAAGCCGGTCAGTATTCTAAGATCCATATTAGTCTTTTGAAAACCGCAAATCTCCACATAAATCTTTCCATTCCGCCGGTTCAAGTCAATATCTCCGCTCTTTATAAAATCTTTATAAATAGACGTCGGTAAATGAAATCCAAGCATTTTATCCCGAGATCCCTTAAGCTTCTTCACACGACAGATTTTTTTGCCAGATCTGTCTTCTTTCTGGTTTTAAGTAGATGTTGCTGACTTGTCTCTGCCGTAGTCTGTTAATACGTTTTCATTTTTGAGGTTTCAGGGATCATCTGGTTTAGTTTTATTTTAAGAACCTACTCGTATTTTAGTAAGGCCTTTATTCAAAACACAATTCAAATTGTGTTTTGGTCAGTGTTTGCATAGTTTGTAATTGTTGTTAATCGACTTTGAATTAGGAATAGGTAATATAAAATCCCACATCACCTTTATTTTACAATATTAAGTAGTCACTGTAGAAAGATATGATCGATTAGTATAGAAATACTGACGCAGCTACTCACGTTGTGTGTGCGTGCGTGTGAGGATTTATTCCAGAAAATCTCATTTAAATATCCCCAATCCGCTGTCTTCATCAAGTACTCTATCAGATTTTCATCAGAAGACCTTTTCCTCGAAATAATAACGTCAATCTATTCTTTTTCTTTCCTTAAAAATACAGATAATTATTAAAAAAATGATTGTAATGTGAACAATGGTTCTTTAATCCATCACAAAGAATTTTAGCTTCCTTTGAGCAGCAGTGCGTTATAAGGATACGCGTAATCAAAATTTTATTCTTAAAATAAAACGAATACCCCAAAAGACCGCATAAAAGACATGTAATTATGATTCAATCTCATTAGTGAAGCTGTATTTCAAAACGTAGAAGGTCAAAGTTTGCGGCCAGATTATTTTTTTCAGTAATAGTATAGAAAAATCTAATTTATACAAATAAGGCTTAAAGCAATTGATAATGGAAATGCAATCTGTAATTTTAATAAGATATTGGACCACTAACATTGTAAACTTTGCAAGATTGAATTTTTTAAAAGTTTGACAGCGGTAGTTAATGTCCGCCGCGAAACTGTGAAAGCGCAATCGTTGAACGATTTTTCGAGTTCCAGGCCGATCAGTGCGCAACAGAGGCAACGCCAAAGTTAAATTTTGATGTTAGGTTAGAACAGGCAAATTCGCTGGAGTTCGTCCGTTCGGAAACGACAACGTGTACGGATCGTTCACCGGTTTTGCGACTTTAATTCCGCGGCGGACATGTGCTATCGCCATGATACTAGGTACGTACTCGTACTAACACTCTTAGCTCATATGACTGAAATAAAACAATCAAATTTTTATTGTAACAGAAAACGTGTTAGTATTACGTTACGGATGTATATCACACAATACATATACTGTGACGCACATTTTAAGCCAATTACGTCAACAAGACGTCATCTATTGTGAAGCCATCTTGACTTTTTCAAGTGACGTTTTTGCACGGTCGTTAAGCTATGAAAGCGCTCGAGTATTTCGTTACACTCTCGTGACTGATGGAGGGCGGCCATCTTGGATCTTCAAGCCAGTGATCATAAAAAATATATCCGTATACGGATTTTGTATCATAACAGTACAAGTGGGATTTCAAGAGGTTGGAACGAAATATTTTTGCTAATCTTGACTATTTTTGTTGGTTGTAAAAAATGACGCGATCTTTTTTCTTATTTTAAATGAGTAGCTGATGACTGTGCAGTCCACCTGAGTTTTGGTGAGAGAGATTTGGTCATTGCAGTACAGGGGAATTTTTGCCAAAAAAATGTAACGTCCTTACCAAGTAGTCCTTACAAGACTTGTATAGAGAAACAGGTGGGTACTATAAAGACTAATAATGGTTTTTACCTAGTACCAATTTCGACCATTATTATGATCAATTCGTCTTTACACTACCCAAGTTTTCTCTACCGAATAATTTTTTGGGCAAAAATATATCTACACTCAAAGGTTTTCTTTAAGATTTCTTAAAAATCTGCTTTTACCTAAAGAATCTTTATAATAATATAATTAATACGAGGGTAGGATGGATATAGCAAAAATACGGTAAATTAATTACAAACTTAACAATAGCTAATTAGCAAATTACACATAACCTCACTTAGAGTGGAAAAAGCAAAAAATTTAACAACGTCGTCAGCTATCTTGTTTATTTGTTTCGAGATGACGACAAGAGTAATGGCGGTCATCCATTTTGATCCTAACCTCGAGTGGAGCAAAAAAATTGTTGCCAGCAGAGAAAAATATTATATTTCACGTTGCGCCACGAGTATGAGATATCAGTATTGTGTATAGAGAAGTAATATGAAGCAAAGTGCGGTTGTTTCTGTCTTTTTTGTATCACTTTAAAACTGTAAAATGCCTAATACCAACATAAATGACAGAGACTTCGATATTCTGTTTGAAGGTGAAAGTTCTGAATCGAGTTGATCGATGAAGCAACCACATGCTATCGCGTCATTTTATTTAATTACCTTGTCATCATATTATTTCATTAGGTATATTACATTAATATTAGTGTAATAATGTATACATAATTAAAATACAATACAAATGTGTAATGTAGTGTAGGTCGTCATTTAATTTCCTTCCCGTTGTCCTTCCGCTATGTGGATATGGCTAGTAGGGACAACGAACGGGTATATACCAAAATTGTATATACATATATACATGCATATATGTATATATATAATATACATAATACATACATATACATAATATATGCATGCGTAATATATGAGTGTATATATATACATATATTATTAAGTTACAAAAAATACAGTCGAATTGATAACCTCTTCTATTTTTTGAAGACGGCTAAAAAGGGCCCCGAAGTTTTAGCTTCGCGTATAAATACATAGAGTCCTAATTTCATTACAAAACAATATTGTCAAGAACTTCTATAGTTCGTTGGATTTATTACATTCTGTATGAAACTGGTAGGCAACACTGCCTCATACGTAGACGTAAGGTTTATGAGTTTTGCCCATCACTCATTCGTTAATGTAAAATGAGCTACTGAGTTTGTGAAACGCTGAAAACTAGGTATATAGGTACTGTATCTATGTAGTACTGTCTTGCAAGATGATTTATAAAAAGTGTATTGTAACTAAAACTTAAGCAACATCGGGCGTGGTAGGTACTCGGTTGTTTGACCGCTAGTGGCAAGCAGTTGCCAGAAAAACGGATTGCACTATTAACTTACTAACTAGGCTTATTTTGGTAGTAACGTATCTATGTACGTGTAACTTTACATGGGATTTCACCACCACAGTTCTAGGTAAAAGTCTACAGTCGCTACGGCAGCTCTTAATTATAACACAACCAACATGTCTCTCTCAATTTCTGATATAATTTTCCTCTATTATGTGTTTGAATTGTTTTAGCTGTGTACGTAATAAGATTTCACTGAAATACAGGCGAATACGTGAATTAAATATAACATGGTCAGATTTCTATATAATAGAGTAAATTTAATCAGAATTCTAAGCCCCCATTAATTATTGACTAAGTTTATATTGCGTGTTAATAATGGAACTATTGTCAGGTTTATTATTCTAAGTATATAATTTGCCGCTTGTAATTAATGAGTACTGCCAAAGCTTGCCAAAATACATGTCCGAAATTAATTACGTAGTATTCGGATTTAGGTTATGTAGGTAATTTTAATATTATATTTGATACGAAAATACTGTGATTAAAACAGTTAAATTATTTTATGTTACATTATGTATCTACTTATATCTATTTTTACATGGCCAATTTGCTCCTTAATTTCTGATGGAAACACCATTTTGAAAAATCGGGGTACAGACTGTAACCTTTTTAAATTTTTTTATTTCGAGAAGTTATAAATCACGCCTGCGACACTTATACTTTATTTAATAGATCTTTTTATATTTAAAAAATACTAAAAAGTACGTTCTACGTGTCAATGCAATTATATATTTTTCCTTTAAACAAATGTTCCTTATCTTTCTTTTCAACACAAGACAAAGACTCCTAATAATACGGGCCCTTCCCACTCTATTTCAGAGTCAAGATACAATGAACTATATCTACTGAATCTCAACTTGACAATAGACTTGGTCCTATCTATATTAAACTAGATATATATGCAGAGGTTTCAAAAGCAACAATAGCTTTACGCATTTTAGGTAGGCTGATATGTAGGTATTAAAGTCATCTGATAGGCCACGAGTATGAAAGACTGTAAATACCAAACTGTTATTAGTTAAACAAGCAACGCCTCCATGTATGATTTCTGATAGGTCTTCTCTTCTCTGTTTTGAGGTTGGACGTGGATGTCTAATGGTGGCAGTGATAACTTAATGTCAGGGGACTTATTCACTATGAAATTAAAAACATGTAACGCGGCGCGCATTTTTTGTTTCAATTCACGACACGACGCACATTCCACGCATAACTCCACGATTGGTGCGTCACACGTAGTGTGTGTGTGTGTATTAAGTACTAGCTGTGCCCAGCGTTTTCACTCGCGTTAAAAAAGTTTTCCCAACATTTGCTTTCACTACTGTGCTCCTATTGATTGTAGCCTACAATTGTAGCGTGATGAAAAGTACACTATAACCAGCTCAGGAGTATGAAAAATTATCGTACCAAATTTCGTTAAAATCCGTCGAGTAGTTTTTGTTTCTATAACGGTTATACAGACAGACAGACAAAAATTTAAAAG
>DWQK01000570.1:0-19861 GCA_018231225.1 Noctuana stator
AACACAAACTCAAAGAGCTGCAGCGGGTGTGTTCGCCGCTCATGAGTAAGATGCACGGAGCTGGAGCCGGGGGCATGCCCAACGCTGGCCCGCACCCAGGTGCAAGGCAAGATGGACCCACTGTTGAAGAAGTTGACTAGTTAGAAGATTATGATGATAACCCTAGTCGTATTATTTGACAGTATTTTTGTGATATTACTTAAAGACTGATTGTTAAATTTATCTCACCAGTAGTACTTGATTAAATAAAATAAAATAATGTTAATTTATTAATTAAAAATGTCTTTTATTTATTTACCTTTTTAAACAATACACCTTATTAGTTGTCTTAGTTAGAAATACATTTAATGTTAAAATTGCATTTAAGCATAAAATACATAAACTTCCTCTTCTTAAACTAATAGTAAAGTCCTTTGCAAAGAAATACCTAGGTACATGTAATGTATGTAAACAATAATTTTACACTAGTAACCATTTAGGGTTGATTAGGAAAAATATTTTCTATGTGTTGCTAAATTTTTTCTAGATAAATAATAACATAAGCCGTAAGTCATAAGTATTTTAATTGGTAACATTATTATGTATATTACATGGCAGGATTTAATTAAATAAGTAGTAGAAAAGAAGATTACCGTTATGGTTCGATGCTTACTTAAGGTTGCACGAGGGGAATATATCTAAAAAAAAATGACTTTTTAATAATTCATAAAATGGCGCCATTTCGTCAACAACGCAAACTGAACACGTAAATGTGATAAATGAAAACACCTCCTCTTAAACTGACTTCACTTTAATATTATTCTTCCTATTTTACACAAGTATAACATTACTTAAATGAACTACTTAACTATCTGCCACTAATTCGGCAGAATAACCTCCACCAATTGGAACAGTGTGAGTACGCTCCGGGCCTATCCCCGGTTGTGCGGACAGACCCGTACCCAACAGTGGGACATAGAAAGGGTTGAAGGCAAGTACCTATGTCCTATATACTTTATAAAAGCTATAATATAATTCTGCTTAGGTGTCTGACAATGCTGTCTGTCAATGATGTATAAAAAACGCCTGCAAAAATGGGTTAGCAATGGAGTAATAGTAAAAATCAATATTTAAACAATGGCAGGCGCACGAAGTTTGGTATTACCGTGTAATTGTGTATATTCTATACAACAGTCTCTTTTTAAGTCTGGCAATGACTTGGTAAGGACTTTCGTGTCATTTTTGTGACAATGCCTACAACCTTTTTGGTCCACTCCTTTACACTTCATCACGCTGCTCCAATGCGAACTGGCGGAGGTATGGGTTAGTAACAAATTAGTTTCAGATGTTGTTAAACCGCTCAAGAGCCCTCCGACATGCCACCAGGTTTAACGACTGTGACCCATACGAGCTTCGACCTCGCCCTAGGAAATCTTCCAGTTCTCACACTACCAGCGGGGCTATGCACGACACGATACACTTTTTTTTGGAATAAATACGATTTTTCGAGAATGGTTAATAAGGTTAATGGTAAAATTTCATGTGCTTGTAGGCTGGTAGCGAAACAGTTTAACAACCGATAAACAGGTTGATTACCTAACTATTATTGTGCCCATATTCCATAAATTATGCGTACCTATTTATACACATTTCTTTCTAAACGGCTTACAAAAAGAGTTGGTTCTCAACTCGCCTATGTTGACGTTGATAACGTAACTATTCTACCTGCTGTTTATAATCAGGTATACTTAATTCAAACATGGTAGAGGTGTAACCTAAGCAGTGAATTTATTTTCTTTTATGCTGATGTTATAGGTAAATTGTTATAAGCATTTACGAGTAATAAAGAATAATAGAATAACATAAAGTTAAAGATTACATGCACCCTGGAACGCCCTAAAATTATTATTGAACAAACTTATCAAAATAGGTAGGCAATAATAATATGTACC
Organism: Noctuana stator; assembly: GCA_018231225.1. NCBI lineage: Eukaryota > Metazoa > Arthropoda > Insecta > Lepidoptera > Hesperiidae > Noctuana > Noctuana stator. Next base: position 1,932 of record DWQK01000570.1, read on the forward strand.
TAATTTGCATTTTGGAGAATTTTCTGAGAAATTCTGTAGAAATTTATGTCTGCTACTCGCCGCTACGGCGCTAGTATCGATAAGAGTAGGCCAACGAAATGTCACGAATGACGTCATATTAAACCTATTTTGTCTCTCTTTCTTTCTGATGAACATACTCTTCTCGTAGTAATGTGGACAGCTAAAATTTCTTTTTCCCATAGTAGATTATTGAATAATACGATTTTTATAAGTTAAGTGTAAGCAAAAAAAAGTATAAGTAAAGTGTGCAAAAATATGTGTAATAAATGAGACAAAATAAATACTTAACGAAATAAAAATAAAATTACATTATATATACATAATACATTGCGTAGGTACATTCTATTAATCAAAGCCACTTGTATATATGCCAAATTAGTTAACAGTACTAAAGAAATGTCATTAATACCAAAATTGTTTTTAATTTGAAAAAATGACACATAAAAATTTAAAAATACTTTACCAACATTATGGCAAATTTCATAACATGGTATCACTAACATGGGAAGAAAGAGATAGTTATAGCGCTATACCTATCTTTTTCTTATGTTACATTGATTATGATTGGCTAAAATAGATACTGTCGAGAAAATTTCTACCCCTCATTGGTTAGTTTGGAGCTGAAGACCGAATTCTCCATACATTTCTAGAATGTTCGTGGTTTTGTTGGATTTGATTGGTGGGTTCTTGAAAGAACTTGAATTATCTCGAATCAGGATCGTTTAGTATAAAAGCAGAATGTCAGACGCGGGAAGACATTATAATTTTGAAACGCGATACTGAGAAGACGAATTCAGACGAAAGGAGTTCGGTACAAACCGAGGCGAGTTTACTTACACAAGTGATTTATATTATTACTACGAGTTTTTACGTCTTTGTAGAGAGTGAAAAAGCAAAAACACAAAATGCCAGCAATCGGAATTGATTTGGGAACCACATATTCGTGCGTCGGAGTGTGGCAACATGGGAATGTGGAGATCATTGCCAACGACCAAGGAAACCGCACTACTCCATCATACGTCGCCTTCACGGACACTGAGCGGCTGATCGGTGATGCAGCCAAGAACCAGGTGGCTCTCAACCCCAGCAACACAGTGTTCGACGCCAAACGACTTATCGGCAGAAAGTTCGACGACCCGAAGATCCAACAGGACATGAAACATTGGCCCTTCAAAGTCATCAGTGACTGCGGCAAGCCAAAGATCCAGGTGGAATTCAAAGGAGAGGTTAAGAGGTTCGCTCCTGAGGAAATCAGCAGCATGGTACTGACGAAGATGAAGGAGACCGCAGAGGCATACCTGGGATCGAGCGTCCGGGACGCTGTGATCACGGTACCGGCATACTTTAACGACTCCCAGCGACAAGCGACTAAGGATGCGGGGGCCATCGCCGGACTAAACGTGCTGCGCATCATCAACGAGCCCACTGCAGCCGCCCTCGCCTACGGCCTGGATAAGAACTTAAAAGGCGAGCGGAACGTGCTCATATTCGATCTAGGCGGTGGCACCTTCGACGTCTCGATCCTGACCATCGACGAGGGCTCGTTGTTCGAGGTAAAGTCCACCGCTGGTGACACTCATCTGGGCGGCGAGGACTTCGACAACCGCCTGGTAAACCACCTGGCCGACGAGTTCCAGCGCAAACACCGCAAGGATCTCCGCAGCAACCCGCGCGCACTGCGTCGCCTGCGCACGGCCGCGGAGCGCGCCAAGCGCACGCTCTCGTCCAGCACTGAAGCCACCATCGAGATCGACGCGCTCTACGAGGGCATCGACTTCTACACTCGAGTCTCCCGCGCGCGCTTCGAGGAACTCAACGCGGATCTATTCCGCGGTACCTTGGAGCCGGTAGAGAAAGCCCTCAAGGATGCTAAGCTCGACAAGAGCCAAATCCACGACGTTGTGCTGGTCGGCGGTTCCACGCGAATTCCTAAGGTGCAGAGTCTCCTACAGAACTACTTCTGTGGCAAGAAGCTAAACCTATCCATCAACCCCGACGAGGCCGTGGCGTACGGTGCCGCCGTGCAGGGCGCCATTCTAAGCGGCGAGCAGGACTCCAAGATTCAAGACGTACTTCTGGTGGACGTGGCGCCACTGTCTCTGGGCATCGAGACCGCCGGCGGCGTGATGACAAAGATCATAGAGCGCAATTCCAAGATCCCCTGCAAGCAGTCTCAAACATTTACTACGTACTCAGACAATCAGCCGGCAGTTACAATTCAGGTCTATGAGGGCGAGCGCGCCATGACCAAGGACAACAACTTACTCGGCACTTTCGATTTGACCGGTATCCCGCCGGCGCCGCGTGGTGTGCCCAAGATCGACGTCACCTTCGATCTAGACGCAAACGGCATCCTGAACGTGTCGGCCAAGGAGAACAGTACCGGGCGCAGCAAGAACATCGTTATCAAGAACGACAAGGGGCGGCTCTCGCAGGCAGAGATCGACCGCATGCTGGCGGAGGCAGAGCGCTACAAGGAGGAGGACGAGCGACAACGCGAGCGAGTGGTGGCAAGAAACCAACTTGAGTCCTATGTGTTTGGTGTGAAGCAAGCGCTGGACGACGCTGGCGATAAGCTGAGCGCACAGGACAAGGATAGCGCGAGACGAGAGTGCGACGAGGCGCTGCGCTGGCTGGACAACAACACGCTGGCTGACAAGGAAGAGTATGAACACAAACTCAAAGAGCTGCAGCGGGTGTGTTCGCCGCTCATGAGTAAGATGCACGGAGCTGGAGCCGGGGGCATGTCCAACGCTGGCCCGCACCCAGGCGCAAGGCAAGATGGACCCACTGTTGAAGAAGTTGATTAAGCTAATTTGTAACTTTTGTTAATAAAGCAAATGCTAGTCCTTCGCCAGTATTATGATTAAAGACTGATTATTTTTTAGTTGTAGATTATCATCAAAATTGTGTTCCTAATAAATAATATCCATTAAATACACAAAACTTCTTTTATTTGTATGTATCCCACAGCCGCACACCTAAAATAGAACAACACACATTTAGTTATACTAAAAACCTGCAAAGTAACAATAAAATATCTGGGTAATGTTCGTTAGCGCCTGATAAATAATATTATTAGCTTAAAGTCAACATTGTTAATAAAATGACGTAGGCGTTCACGTGTGAAAATCTTACCATTGCCGTCCTCACAATCCGTCGTCAAACAAAAAACAAGTCGTTTTGTGTTTCGGTTGAGGAGCCTAACCACAACGTAACTTACCTGTATCTTATTTGAAGTCGGACGTGATAATAATTATGTAGTTACGCTGCTAATTGAGGATAAAAAATCTAAAAACAGTTCAAAAGAACAACAGTAAGCAGCCAGTTGCAAGTCCGTCTATTAATTAATCAATTTGTTTTGTTATTAGTCATTAAAGAAATGTGACATGTGACCGTGTATTCCAATCCATCATAAAACTTGTAATTGATCTTGTCTTTGATTATCATGTAATAATAATTGTGAAATCAGTCGTCTATTACAGTATACAGTACTTTTACACCTATATACATTCTTTATTTTTAAACAACTAAAACACAATTTGTTTCTTGTTACATTTTTCATCAGATCCGATCTTTATTTATTTCCGTAATTCGTGATTAAATGCGTGCTACAAAGATCACTGTGATTAAAAGATACAACAGAAATTAAATTTAAATATTATGGATTCACTACAGTGATTAAGCCTGGTCGTTAAGAAGATCTCTAATTCATGAGCACCGCCGGGTTCAAATCCTAGCGGCACGCACCAATGACTTTACATCGTAACATCGTGACAAAAACATCCTTTCTTCAGTATGCAGATGCAAAATAATCATCGCATACGGCATAAAAGTAAGCTTCATAAAACGGATTTAACGAATCATGTTACTAAGCATAATTATTAAAATGTTAGAGGCGAGACCTCATAATTCCGGATGTATTAAGGGGATTACAGGAATTTATTTTCAATGAAAATAATTTACGATGCGTATTTTTATTAATTTTAATCTAAAACTGCGAGCATGTATTTGACAGCGGGCTATAAATCTATAACTTAGGCTGTTCGGACAAGAAATTGAGCGTTAATGCGACTTTGTCTCATGTTAAAACAAAAAGTATTTACATAATTTCAATAGGCACAATAAAAATAAATGAATTAAATTATAATATGTATTATAAATGCCATGCTTTTTATAAATAACGAAAATATACACCTTAGTAGAGTAATGTACGTGACTAAAGTCTGACTGTTTAATTAAAATTATTTAACTGTAATTGCCATTATGTAATTATTTGCAAGAAATAAAAGATATTCTTATTTATTTTATTTTATTTCGCAAACTGATTTCGAAATGTCACAATGCGATGCCGACCTTACTTTTAAATGGTGACGCAGTGCACTTACAAAGATAATGTTATCATACACAATTATCTACCTTCATCTACATCATGATGCGCGTTATCTCAGTAGCATTGATTAGTCGGACAAATACCAATAATCTAATCTCGATATAATCGTATCATAATATCATTGTCAAGATATTCTTCTGGCTGGAAGTATAGCATACAGTCAGTCAGTCCGTACCGACGCCTGAAAACAATCGTGAAACAATTTCGTCGACCGCGTGGATTTAAGTTTGAAAATGATTCGAATTTAGTGCGATTTTAATTAATCGTTTGAATTCAAAATGGGAAAGGAGAAAAATACAGATAATGAAAACAGTCACAGACCCTTTATAAGACAGGTTAGTTTTTTTTGCATTTTTCTTTTGAGCAAAGATTAGAACTAAATTATGTTTTTATTTTAAAATATTGTTCTTTTTTTGTGTTTTTTGTCAACCGGTTTTGTTCAATAAAAAACTTTAAATCTTATAAATCAAAAACTTAGGAAGGCCTTTTAAAAATATTCTCCTCAATTGGTTAAAAAGAAAGGAAACGTGGGTTACTGAGACACAACGCACAGACTAAGCCAGTAGACCTAGGAATATGAAATATTGAGTTTGATAAAGAAAGAAAGGCTAGATCAAATATCTCCACGTATTGATGCGCGCACCTTCTTCCAATATTCTCCATAATTATGATGATGTTTCTTCACTAACTTTGTGGCTCGAATAAAAGCGAGAGAGCCGGAAAAAGTGTAGTAATTGACTTTGGTCTCCATGGTAACCATGACCCAGTAGGGAATCCTAGTATGGGGATAACCCCATAGGAGTGTGAGGCGTTAAAATTATTTATAATATGTTTTGGACTAACAGCTGTGGATGCTGTCAAACTCCTAAGCCTTTAGGAGTTCTGGGCACAACCATAAGTAGGACATTGGTACTATTTGACCATTCGTTTGTTGTTCATGTATGATATAAAAATAGCGTTTACAAAGTAACTATATTATCTAATATAATATGTGGTTACGTACATACTTGGGTTATGTCCACTAACTGGAATGCTGGCACTGGAGTCTTCCCATGTATGAGAAGAGACCAGTGTCAATAGCGGGCCAGTGACAGATTGATGATAACTTGCGTAGAGACACAAAGCGTAACTTCAAAAACTAGAAAACGCAGATAAGAGTCAATAAAGTAAATCTCATTAATACATTATTTTGCTGTTTTGCAGCCTTTGGCAATCTAATCGCATTTATCATTGTGATATACCATGTCAAGGTTTCGTCACGACTTGGTCAACACTTTGGGGGAACTGACCGTGGCATGGCAACACTGAGCCGCACTGTATCGCAGTACCTATTTCTATAATGAAATGAAAATGTTTTCGTTGATAACATGTTTGTGGGTTTGTTTGTCACCGCCCACACGTGTTGTGACGTGCAAACTCTAATGTGACAGAGGTCCTATTTGAGGTCGTAGGTACCTATACAAAAATGCGCATCAATCGTCATAATGTCATTCTTACATGACGCGGTAATCCTCGTGAAGAAATAAAGACTATTTCATGTCTCTTTTTTCTCTCTCTGTCATGTGGAGTCTGTTTCTGTCTCTCTTTCGCTCTCTATCAATTTTATTAGACTTTAGTTTAAACGCCTTATTAAGATAAATGCAATACAACAATATAAATATTTTAAGGCGCTGAAGTAAAATTTGTAAACTAAATTTTTATAAATACAATCATGCACCTAATTTACTAATATATTTTTTTTACAATATTGCATTTGCAATCAATATGACAGCATGTAAAGATAATTCTCGTGACCACCGTAACATCTGATTTAAGATAAGTAAATCGTAAGATCGGCTTATCTCAAAAGAAGATATCAGTGTGATAGAAAATGAAGAAAAACTGATTTACCTACTGAAAATGTAGAAAATAATGTTTAAATTTTATGAAATCAACAGTCAACCTGTACTACACCACAACGTTTGTTGAGTCGCGTTTCCCATTGCGATTGGTAGTAGCAGCTAAACAATTACGAGTCTCCTATCGTAGGTATATTGTGGTGTTCGCATAACCACGACAAATATTGTTTTGTAATCGTTGCTAACATTTACTAAAGCTATGTGCATTCATGAACGAAATTCAGATGCGGTTCCTCAAAGGGACCGCACGTTAGGTTTTGCCATATTTTTAACATAGTTTATTATAATTTTTTCGCGATTTTAGCCTGTTTCTAGAGGAAAAAAATAAAGTGATAAGTACCTATTTGTCGAGACCGCAACCTCAAATGAGATTTTGGTTTCGTTGCGATCCCCTTACCCTCTAAACGCCTCACGTAATTTATGGCAAAAGGCAAGGCGTAATAATCTATACATTAGGTATAAATATGAATTTAGATTCCTGTTACCGGTCTAGACTGTTAGTGTATTTGTCTATGTATGTTTCCATGGCACCCACGACACAGGGAATCCTAGTGTGGGACTGTGAGTGTGAAGCGTATTTATTTATTTTATATGCCATGTCCTGACTGACTGACGGATCAACCCACAGCCTAAACCGCTGATCGTACACACCTTAAAGGGTGTGTTCCGAAATTCTTACTTTAAGAGGGGAGAAAAGGAGGAAGGGAAGTACAAAGTTTGTATGGGACTTTGTGATTCCCTCGATTCCAATTAATATGCGGCCATAAGCTAATAGTAGGTAATATTTATCATAATAGAACCTCCTGACAAGACGCTCTCTAGTAGGTACCTACTGCAAAGATTAACTTAGGTACGAGAAGGCAATTGTTACACGAGTTTTGATAAGATTATAAACTAGAACAGCCTGTTTACTACATTGTTGATTATTTCCAATAACGCTGATTTTAAGTGGTTAGCGGTTCATTAAAGAACCATTATCTACTTACTTATAAAAATAATCATGATATAAATATATAAGATATTTTTGTTCATAGCCGCTGGGATTCCCTGTGCCATGACTCACGGAGTAAAAAAGAAAAAAATACAAATTAATTGAAGATAAGCTGAAAATATAGCACTTATATTGTTCATTATTGTCCAGATTATTGACCACACATTATTGTCCAGACGACGGTAGATTAAAGAGATAAAGATTACCTACCACCACTCTCGTGGGTGTACCACCAATTAGCACCAGTATCAGGCTCAAAATTTCCTCTTTATTGTTTTCTAGTGCTTCCTCACCGCGAGTGTGGCTTTGAACATCGTGGGTCATGGCTGCGTGATCGGCTACTCCGCAGTCCTCATTCCCAGCTTACGGCGTCCGGAGTCAAACATCAAGGCCACACCCAGTGAAGAATCATGGATAGGTAATAATTAGTTCTGTAATTTACTTATCTACTGACAAATTATCCTGTGTGGTGAAGATTAATCCTGACCACCGTTGAAACACGAGATGAAAAAGTATTATGAGGAAATATACACTTTGTTTTTATATCGGGCAAAAAAATTTCGCCTTCATTTAGTAAAATTTTTTGCGATTGAATTGCAAACTTCCTTTTTCAGCCTCAATCATCGGTTTCGCGCTAATCACCGGCAACTTCATCATCACCCCGTTAATGGACACCCTGGGGCGGAAGAAGTCGCATTTGCTCACAATTATACCTAATCTCATTGGCTGGTTTATGCTCATTATGGTGGACAGTGTTGCCGGCCTCATCACTGCCAGGTTCCTCCAAGGAATTGCCATGGGCATGCTTGGTCCGCTCGGTTCCATTATCATTGGAGAAATGACTGACCCAAGAAATCGAGGTGCTTTTCTGACCAGTGTTTCTCTGTCATTAACAATAGGGGTAATGTTCTCGCATGCCCTTGGAACGTACTTCAGTTGGCAGGAAACTGCTCTAATCTGCTCTTTCATTACATTCATTAGTTTGATTCTCATCATTTATAACCCTGAGTCGCCATCCTGGTTGATAGCCAAGGGACGTTATGAGAAAGGCGAAGAAATCTTCTACTGGCTCCGAGGGCGTAACGCAGTGCAGGAAGCTGAGTTGGAGAGCATGATTTCAGCCCACAGAATCACTAGGAAGTCCAGTTTCACAGACAAGACCCTTTCTCTAGGTGTTCGTGCGAGACGATTTTGCAGCTACCTGGGTAAAACATCAGTGAAGCCTGAATTTTACAAACCTATCATCATTATGTTTGCCATGTATACAATGTTCCAATTCGCTGGCATCAACGTTATCAGTTCGTATGCCATGGACATCATACACCAAGTAGTAGGGTCCGATGCAAATGCGAAGTTCTTAATGGTCGCTCTTGACGTTGAGAGATTAGTTTGCAACATTGTAGCTGTATTCCTGATGAAGTCAATGCGAAGACGGACGCTGCTGTTCAGCAGCGCAGCTATTTGTGTGCTATCGTATTTAGGAAAAGGATTCTACGTATACGCGAAGCAAAATGACCTAATAACAAACAGTAACCACTGGATCCCCATAACCTTGATAGCATTGTATATGTTCTCATTAACTGTTGGAATATCATCAATACCATTTGCTATATCGGGCGAGATATTTGCTTTGGAATACAGAGGGTTAGGAGGAGGTATCAGCGTTTGGGCTCTCTCGCTGAATTTCTTTGTAGCAGTCAAGTGCTTCCCAGTTTTGAACGTTGCTATTGGACTATCTCTTACATATATATTGTATGCCGGGGTGGTGGTACTTTGTTTAATCATTTTGTACTTTATGTTACCGGAAACAAAAGATAAGACCCTTCAAGAAATCGAAGATAATTTCAGAGGCATCACACGTTCCGATAAGAGAGTTACTGAACCACTTAACGCTAAAGTCGCTACTGAAATGCGCAGATGCAGTTCTCATATTTTATATTAATCGATACAAATCTAGGATAAGATAGAGAATTATATAAGATTTTGTGGGATGATTTAGTACATTTAGGCTGTAGGAAAAATGACAACGGATATAACATAGGCTAACTAAATTAATCTCAACATCTACAAAACCATTGTGATAAATAAAAGTCTGTAATGCTTTAAGTGTTTTATTTAAATGGTTATGAAACAGAATATCTGCTTTTACTGCATCTTTGTAAATATATCCAAGAGGCAGTTTAACCATTATAAAGTAACTAATTAAACAATGAGTTTATTCATTTAAAATCACATTAACAATCTCTTGAATTATCCCTCAAACTACGGGCCAGCTGTCGAGCGGCAGAGCATTTCCGTAAGATTCCTTTCCACCCATCAACCTTCTTCCACCCTCTGTAACTCCAACATCTTATCCTTTTCACCAACATCAATTCTCTTCTCTTCAGTTTTAACTCCTCTGAAGTGGCACTCTATTTCATAAAGAGTTTTTCCTCTAGTTTCCGGCAGCAAGAAGAATAAGAACACACCACATATAACTATACAAATTCCGTAAACGCAAAATGTTCCGTTCACGCCTATTTGCCTAAAGGATGTTGGAGCAGTTTTCACCACGACGAAGAACATTATTGATAGGAACATTCCAGAAATACCGCTTCCAAGACTTCGGTATGCCAACGGGAAAATCTCACCAGCTATAGCCCAAGGAATCGGCAGTATGCCTAGGGTCTTCCCGAAAATATACGTCAAAGTTGGAATCACTGGTATCCATTTATAATCGTCAGGTAAATACCCAAGATCTCTTAAGTAAAGCAAGAGAGCTGTTAGGAATAACGATATCACGCTTATCGCAATGCCAATAAATAATACTGTTCGTCTATTTAATTTGTTGACTACAATACAAGCTATGACAGCAGTGGCGAACCTTACCACATCTACCATCAACATGCTAGCGTACGAGTCAATACTACCACCAGTCACTTCTTCCATCATGGGGACGGTATAAGCTGGCACCACCGTCATTCCGGATATTTGGAAGAGTACAAACATGAACATCATGATCACAGTCGGCTTATAGAACTCCGGTTTCCGCAAAATTTGTACCAGCAGTTTTAATTTGGACACTTTTTGTGTTGTTGATACGCTTTTCTTTTGGCTGTTCAACATAACTTCGAGTTCTTTTTCGGAATCTTCATCATAACCTCGAAACCATCGGAAAGATTTGCGACATTCGGCCACTCTGCCGACGGATGCAAGGTAGGGTGGGGTTTCTGGGGACAGTGAGATCAAGATGAGTGAGATGGCGTAACAGCTTCCGCAGGCCAACGCTGCTGGTCGCCAATAGAGGATTGTTCCGAAGACGTGAGCAACCAGCATTCCCAGGGCAAATGAGAAGGCAATAGTGGCAAGGAATGCACCTCGATGCTTCGGCGATGAGTACTCAGCTATGGATACAGGAGCTGCTGCAGCTTGAAGACCCATTCCAAAGCCCTGGAATATAAATCGAAGACTTTAATATATCTTGTCTGATCTCATTTACTTTATTTACGGTACTTAGGTACTCCTAAGTTTTATTTACTCAATCTTATCAGATCTGATGTCTATTACATATTTAGGAGTACCTAAGTTCTATTTTTGAGATAAATTTATGAGGTTCATTAATTGATTTTTTTATACGTTTCTTCTATAGGCTACCTCCATTTAATGTTATATGAAGCGTTATTTATAACTTAATATGTTATGTGTAGTACTTCAAATAGGATTATTTGAGGTTGTACATATTGTCACTAAGGTTGTCGGGTTACATATTCATCAAAATATTGACCAGATGAATTACTACCGCAGCATGAGGGAACGACTTCAGTTATTGAGAACTCACATGACTGGCAATTGGAACAATTGATCTGTGCGAGCGCGCACTTGTTCCATAACTATGTTCATAGTTTAAACTTAAAATACTTATTTGTTTCTAACGTAAGTACCTATAATGTATTTATAATAGTTTTATACCCAAAGACTTTATGTACCGATTTCGAACATTGTTTCGGTATACAGAATCTTCAGGTAACAAGGATGATAGTCAAGGATAACTTACTTGCAAGAATCTACTGATGAGCAAAGCTGTCGGTCCTCTAGCTGTGACCAGCAGAGCCCACCCTCCAAGCGCTGGGAGGGTGCTGAGCTGGTTGGTCACTTTTCTTCCCAGCTTTTGCAGGCTGAATGGAGCTACCACGATACCTGCTATTAGCGCCAAGCCGAGGAGAGATGCTGGAATTGTATTTTTAACATGCTTTTATTACCTTCGCAGTATGATATCAGATAGAGATTCTACCTGACAGCAGACTATTTAAGGTTTCGATAAGTATCATGGGCAATATTAGAAAACCTGCATGTTTGTTTGCAGTGCCTGCAGCAAAATATGGTAGGTAGGTTACCCCATTATAACTACATGACATTATAAGAGCGTACTCTCCAATAACTATTGCCTTATGCTACTCTATCCTTTTCATCATTATATGAGTTTTTTATAAGTATGACTTAAGGCTTAACTTACCTTATGGTGAATGGTTTTTAGCAATTAGTTTTATTATTATTAACCAGCGAAATTCATTAGCTCTACTTAGTAAATTTTATGCGCGAACAAAACTAAATAATACCCTTGACGTTCAGAAACAGGTTATATATATAATTAAGTATACCTATAGATTAAAAAAATAATTAGACACAGAATCAATATCAACAGTTTTTATAATGGGTTTTTACGTTCTTGACATTTCACGAATCTTTTAAAAACAAGTAAATAAATGACCGATTTGTGAAACATTAAAAGACACATCAAAACACCATTTACCCCTCCACTTCACTTACCTTATGCAAATTAAACACACATGATTAACAACTCTACATAATATATTATTATACTAGCTGCTCCCCGCGGTTTCACCCGCGTTAAAAAAAATTCCCAACATTTCCCTTCACTGCTCTGCTCCTATTGATTGTAGCGTGATGAAAAGTATACTGTAACCAGCTCAGGAATAAGAAAAATAATTGTGCCAAGTTTCGTTTAAATCCATCTAGTAGTTTTTGTTTCTATAACGGTTATACAGACAGACAGACAAAAATTTCACTGATTGCATTTTTAGCATCAGTATCTATCCCTAATCACCTCCTGATAGTTATTTCGGAAATATATTTCATGTACAGAATTGACCTCTCTATAGATTTATTATAAGTATAGATAGAGTAAAGCGTGGTCGCAGAGGTAGTAACAATATTCTAATTGTTGTTTTTCTAGACTTTACGTACACCTAGACTAATAAATGTTAAGATAAATTATTGTTACTCGCATGTCGTAGAAAAAGGCTGTCGATCGATCCATACAACAATATTGTTATTGCGAAGGATATTAGGTAGGTATTTAATGCTCAATATTCTTGTTTTTCTTTCAGATTAGATAACTAGTAGGTAACGAGTCAGCAACCAGTTAAACTACCTACTCTGTTCAACTAGTGGCCTAGGTTGAAAAGGCCTAGTTGAGCAGGGTAGTGTTAAGAGCTGCAAGCGACTTAGGTTGGAAGGGTAGACCTGAACATAGCCACAGTATCCCGACAGGGGACGACCTGAATATAGCTACAGTACCCCTGCCTGTAGAGGCGATTGATAAGACTCGACCCGTCCAGAGGAAATTAGCATCCTCAGATCTAATTTTCACATTTTTTGACGAGTTTCGGGAATATTTGGCGAACGTTTTCAGAACATTTTAAAGTGGTCCACGGGAAAGTTTGGACACCTCTGATTTATAGCAATCGGTGAACCAATTTCCAAAGGGTATGGGTATGTATCCTCATCAATATGATGTTGCTTATATTACATGCGTTGCTGATCTCAGATTCCCAGGGGTTAAGATAGGCCCCACATTTCTTTTTATAAAAAAGTCTGTAAATAAAAGACCCAACTGAAAAATAAACCTTCTAACCGCAAAAGGATTTAAAATATACAACACAACTAGGCTATAAGTATTAGGTTTAAAATGGCGGCTAACTAATAATGCCATTGTCTGAAACTGGTAGAATTTCGGTTGCGACACCGGCGCCCGCGCAGGCTTGACTCATACGAAGCTATGTGGAGGGGATGGAACATCCGAGACCTTACGCCTCTACACACAAAGACTACTTTTCAATGATTTCAGTCGATCAGTATTGTTTTCGAAATCGTTTCAAGCTGAGTCGTTAGGATAGATAAATAGGTTTCTAAGGCTTTGGATTTGGTACTCTTGAATTCGAAAACATGATTCCGTTGGCCGGAATTATGTAAGGGCTCAAAGATCTGTTTTCAAGTTATTTTACCTTGTTTTGAGAACTATTTAGGGGGTCTATTCTCTACACACCAAGTGCTAAAGTATAGTGGACTATGGTCGAAACCTTTTTCATATTTGAGAGGAGACACGTGCCCACCAGTGGAACAGTGAAGGGACAATCGTACTAATATTATAAATGCGAAAGTTTGTAAGTATATATGGATGCGTGGATGGATGTTTTGTTACTTTTACGTTACGTAAAAACTACTGAATGAATTTTAATGAAACGGCTACAATTCATAGAGATATTGTGTGAATTGCTCGAAATACTAATCCTACGCAGACGAAGACGCGGGCACCGCTTAGTTATGAAATATGACAATCTATGTCGAAAGGTCCTGGATTCGATTTCCGGCAGGGTAGAAATTTAGATGATTAGATTTTCTGTTCTCGGTCTGGCTGTTTGTCTAGTTGTCTTTATGTGTCCATGGTACCCACGACTCAGGGGATCCTAGTGTGGGGCTGTGAGTGAGACGCGTAATATTACCTATATACCTACTAAATAACTTTTTAGGTAGAAGATGTATCATACCACGTCTTGTGTAGTTTTAAGTTCCTTCAATTCTACTAATGGCGCGAATCTGGTGCAACCAAAATGCAAATTACATTTATCTACACAAACAATAGAGTGTAGACTGAAAACTCGTAACGCCTATTTACCTCCACAACATAACGAGCGAATCTGCTGAAGGTAACACCCTAAAATAAAATGGTTCGTATATAAAATAAATAGGAGAATGTTTGTGCGTTCGCAATGTATAGGATAGCCCTGGCCAGCGCTGGGTATTATCGACAATGTTTATTTGCACGGGCTGAAAGAAGGCAATCTGGTTGGGTAAGGCGCGGTGCACACTAGGTGAGTTAGTGTGTGAAATGTTTTGATTTCTTGGCTGTGAGACATCAACATCATTGAGCTTTCCAGCATTGGGATTGGTAGTGCTTCGTGATAAATAACATTTTCTGATTGCCAGTAGTGGTGTTGAGCTAATTCGAGAAGTTAAGTTTTTGTTACACCTAAAAAGTGAATTTTCGAATAATTTTTACAGTAAATTGTAACACAAATAGTCAATTATTAACATTTCATCAATATTTTGACCATATCGTGATATTCTGGCTTAGTCACATCAAGATTTGGTTGGGCGTATCGTATATTAGTTTTATTAGCGACTTAAGCGTTAAGTTTGGATAGGTTAGGTTAGGTTCATTAAATAAAATAAATAAATATTGCTTCACACTCACGGCCCCATACTAGGATTCCTTGTGTCGTGGTTGTGGGTGCCATGGACACATACAAAGACAATTACACAAACATCCAGACCGGTAACAGAAATCTAAATTCATTACCTCTTCAAATGGTGGACTGGCGTGGTAACCACTACACCACACGGGTCGTGATTACTTTGTCTTTTTTATTTAATACAATAAAATTCCTTTAATGTTTGCTAAATAAATTGAGTTTAACATTGCCTCTTTGTACACATAAAATACCTACTTGTAGTACCTATATTCTCATAGTAATCTTAATCTCAATATCGCATTGTAACCGATCAAACTCGCCATGTACGGAAGACCTATAAGATCATCCATAATTCACGTTCAATAGACCTCTGATTCGAGTTTCACCATTGGATATACGATAGAGATGTAAACACAAGATTAATGGTTGATCGTTACACGGAAAATAATACGAAACTAATTTATTAAGTATGGCCTGTAACGTTATAAGAGTGGGGTTTAGAAACTGTGGCAACTTTATGACTAACGCGGAAGGTTAGCTGTACGATTCATTTTTAATCTGATTCATGAATCATAAATAGGTAGGTACTTAGGATTCAATTTAAGTCCTGTGTAGAGACGTTTACAAAAACCGTAATATACATAAAACAAAAGAAAAATTTCCTTTATAGGTAGGCACCCAAATTATTATTAACTAATTTAGTCAAATAATGTTGAAGTAAATTATTGCACACATTTTAATTAACCTAAAGTAAGAGATTATTTCGACAGAATTAATTTTAAATTTTTTAGACTTCTTATTTTAATCTGCTTTTAACCTTTTCTAAATTTTGTTTTATTGGTTTGTGTGGATATCTACCTACATCAAGTCTTAACTGTCTAAGTTCAAAATCTGTCAAAAGTTAGAAAAAATAAATAAGTTAATAATCAATAATTGAAATCTACGCCTAGTGTGTACCGCGGCGAACGCTAGCGAATTCTATTTTTGATGTTTAGATCGGTTAATGCGCGCGATGCAGTTTTATGCACAAATTTGCGCTCGCGCCGCCGGATGGAACGCCCGCCATTTTTAAATTTAAATTTAGAGCCCGAATCACAGGAAGCTCGTTCTATTTTCGAGTTTTATTTATTCGTCTAGGCGTGGTTTGGCTAGGAATATGGCGGCTAGAAAAATTATGACTTTTGGTGAGAAAAAACCGAAGCGCAACTATCGGGTTGGATGGTATCATGTAGGTAATATTTACTTATGCTACAACACCAAAACCTTATTAAATAAGTTTAACTTAGCTTGTGCTTTAGTTATTTCAGTTACTTTGAAAAATGTGTCACTGGGTTAGGTTCGTTAGAAATGTTTCTTTCTTTCTTTTATAAACTGCTCAGAGATAGGCCATCAGCGCTGATTTTCTATAGGTGCAGGCCTCCCGGTAGTGTAGCTACTGGTATGTAGTTATGCCGTCAGACATGGAGTCCTATATAGTCAGTAAGTTTGTTTAAGAGTTTTCTCTAATACATTTTGTTTCTTTTGTTGTAACTTTGTGTTTAAGTGATTGTGTCTGTAATTTAATTGTCTGCAGTCGGAAGTCTAAAATACAATATTTTTCATTTTTCTTTCTTTATAAGTATTATTTATATTATCTCTATACGACCCGCCTGTAGTGGTTACCATGCCAGTACACCGATCGAAGGGTTCCGGGTTCGATCCCCGGCGGGGCAGAAATTTAAATGATGAATTTTAAATTCTATTCTCGGTCTGGGTGTTTGTGTATTTGTGTTTGTATGTGTCCATGGCACCCTAGGGAATCCTAGTGTGGAGCTGTAAGTGTGTCAGTTTTGAGTTTTGACCTATGTTGCCAGAAACGGCACATCTCTAGACCACGGATTAAGACAAAATAGCAAACTTTACTTTTCTCTTTCGCCTATGAACACGACTGAAAACTCCGGCGATATAAACATTCTTTTTATAATTAAAAGCTCGGATCGCGCCAAGTGCGGTGGGTGCATTACAAAAATACCCACTAAAATTCAAGGTTGCATCGGCGAAAATAACGCAACACCGCACAGCGTCTGTTCAATGCATCTTTCGTACGAGATTTTTATGATGCACTTGTTATTGCAGGCGGTTTCGCTTCGAAAATTGTGCATTCAATCGATATTGAACCCTACAGCATAGACATTGAAGAGTTTGTGTCTTTGTTGGAACACGCTTATCTCTGGAACTACAAGGCGGATTTCAAAAATTCCTTTTGTGTATGATAGCTACATTCATGAGGAAGGTTATAGGCCATCAAGCATTACGTCACAATTCTTAAAGCGGTTGAAACGGCGTGACACAGCTAGTCACTAATTCATTTATGCTACATCGATTCCCGTAATAAATAGCGCTTTACTATTGTCGAGCAGACCCTACACTAAGCAAAAATTAGACTAGCTTGTGCCCATGGCTTTGTCCACGTGGATTAAGTGTTAGTTATTAATAGGGCCACGGAATCACGTAGACCCATACAAACTTTTCCCCCGTTTTTCACTCCTTTAAGGGCAGAACTTCGGAAAATCCATTCTTACTGGATGACTACGTCATACAAAGAACACAGCCTCCGCGGGTGAGGGGTCTACGAGCAGCGGTTGAGGCTGCGCATCGATCCGTCAGTCAGTCAGTCAGACCAAAGCATTTTATTTTTATTACAGTAGATTATCGATTACATTTTGTTACATCTACCTAATAATAATGTTAAGTGTATGAATGCAAAACCACTTCAATTATGATTAACGTACCGATTCATACCTGCGTCATACATCTTTGAAAGAAATACTCTACGTAACATTGTTGTACATTTTTTGGCCGGCCGTTGTTACAGGTATTGACGTACCTACCTAATATTATGTATGAATTGTCGTCGTGGTCATGTTTATAATCGATATGAGGTGTGGATATCTTGAATGTAAATATTTAGCCCAGTCGGGTTAGCATTTTACCTTGCAAAAACTTCCGGCAGTGACTTTTTTGCTGTAATCTCTTTGCAACTGTCCGAGATTATGCCAACATCTCCATTTCTCCATTATACCACCCGGCGGAGATTAAAATTCCATCGCCACCAT